>CM045730.1:24056553-24129053 GCA_024760905.1 Plotosus lineatus
TGGCTGAGAGAAGGTCACGACCCAGGAACACTTCTAATCTCACTCTCTATCCATGTGCGAGGAAATAATAGATAATAAAACAATAATACACCGTAGTCAACGTGATATTGGAGTGGGTGGGCGCTTATTAAAATGTTACCAGCGGAGTGGAATGGTAAGTGCTTATTACCATTGAGGTGGAAAACATGAATAATAACAGAACAATGTAAAGAGTTTTACTGGCATTTTTGTTACTCATTTTGTGGTATCAACCAAACTACTTACATGAAAGCTGAAAATAACCGGAAAACAGCATCAATTAAAAAAAATAGATCAATTACTTTTCCCTCCCGGTGCTGTTCCTTTAAACATTTTCCCGGAAGTAAAATCGAGTCAATCAACACGAATGTCAATTTTAGCATATGGCACGTTGAACCAATCAACACTAACAGAAACAAAAGCACCAGAAATGTACTTAAATTTATGAAGTTAGTGAGCAGGATAATCGGGTGAAAAATACTCGTCATCACTTTCTGATAGGTCCATATCTGCCCCTAACCCTAACCCCTAACCCCTAACCCTAACCCTAACCCCTAACCCTAACCCTAACTCCATTCATTCAGAGCATCTTCCTAATGGTTCATGGTTGTTAGACATTTACCAAGAGAAAACACCAAAATATTTTCCTGTTTTTAAAAGCACGGCAGAACAATCAAATGTGTTGTTACTGATGAACATTATAGACATTCCCCAGTGACAGGGGGTCTTGAAATACTGTGTAAACTCACTTTTACAGGCAGTGAACGCCTCATTTTATTCTTACAGAAACCAATCGAATAAAATTGGGAAGTTTGATCAACAATTTTGCTTCCAGTACACACGGGCGGTTATTAGACATGAGAGTAAAAAAACATGGTGGGGGGCTTATTGGAGCAGGGCACTTCTTACATTGAATACGGTAACATAAAAATAAAAAATAATAGAGGGAACCAGGCTTCATGTCCAATTTGAACAACTCATCCGTTTCGAGGGCAAGCTCATAAGCCGAAAAGTGTGTTAGATTAAACAATTCTTCCCATAAGAAATAACAGAAAACCAGTTAATCCATTCCAAGAAGTATGGGTACAGAAAGTATGGGTACAGTTCAGCTGCCTCCTGGCCAATGGGAAGCCAGTTGGCCGCGATGTTTGGGAGACAGCCAATGAGAGAGCAACTCACGCATTCTTTGAAATTGTGAATGCCGCGTTTGAATTTTTGAATGGCGCGTTTGGCGCTTTTCGTAAAAAGAGGTTGTTTTCGTAAAAAGAGGACGAAAATTTAAGAAGATGTTTTCCGTAATCTGGATTTTTCGTATTCAGAGGCTTTCATAAGTACAGGGCCGACTGTGTGTATGTACATATACTAGTATGTACAGATGCTCCCCGACTTACGTTGATCCGTATTACGTTTTTTTGATTTTACGGTATTTTTTTCAAAAAAAAAAAAAAAAAGGTCAAATTTTGAGTTTAGATGTACCTACGTAGTACGCTGACATATTATATATATAATATATGTTATATAACGTGTTACCCTTGTGTTAAGACGTCGTCTCTGTGATCTTTGTGTTTACAATGTTTTGCGGACTTTTGTAACCCAAAGCAAATATGGTTGGTCCGAAGCATAAGCCTACTAGCATGGGTGCAAGTCTCATACACAGAGATGAATTAACTATCTGCTCGGATCGGCGCAATCTACCATGCATATTCAGTTAAGCAAAGAGAGTTGTAAAAAGAATGAAAACCCGAATCCAGAAAAGAAAGAACTCTCCGCTCTGCTGGTGATTCACATCAGTGCAGGCTGAGTACTAAATGAGTTCAACAGCACCTTTGCTCACTTGAAAGACCAAAAGTCCGTATGACCCGCGCTTTGTGTCAAGCACAGCAAATAAACTACTTTCGGTTTACAAGCAGAAAGATCATATCATAGAGAATGTTAAAGGTTATATTTGATACTGCATTTGATATTTGATTCGTAAATTTGATTAAATTGTATCTATTTGAAATTAGTTTGCTTGAATTTAATTTATTTGAAATTAATGTTGATATTATTTGATATATTTGATATTATTTTACAATGTTATGTTTATAATTGATTTTGGGGTGTTTTATGAGATACTGTAATGGTATTTATGGATGTTAGTGTTTTTTTTTAATAATTGGCCTTGTTTTTGAGGCATTTTCCTTAACTTTTCCCTCTATTCTTCCTCAATTTCCTTATTTTTTAATCTGATGAATATTTAAAAAAAAAAAAATCAACATGCACTGAAGCCGCATGAATTGAAGCACAAAGTAGCGAGGGATCCCTGTGTACATTTGAATCGCTACATCGCACTTCTTGTACAGTCTTTTCCTTTCACTCTTGCTGATACCTTCCGATCACACATCACACTGGACACTTTTCTCCAACCATTCCAACCTGCCTGCACATGCTTCTTCACCTCTTTTCCACACTCTCCATTGCTCTGGATTGTTGAGCCTAGGTACTTAAAATCCTCCATCTTCTTTATCTCTGCTCTTTGTAACCTCACCGTTCTTGGGTCCTTGTGGTTCACACACATGTATTCTGTCTTACTGAGGCTAACCTTCATTCCTCTCCTTTCCAGGGCATACCTCCACCTCTCTAGATTTTCCTGCACTTGTTCTCTGCTCTCACTACAGATCACAATGTCATCTGCAAACACGATATTCCATGGGGATTCTTGTCAAACCTCGTCTGTCAGACTGTCGATCACCATTGCAAACAAGAAGGGCTCAGAGCTGACCCTTGATGCAGTCCTACCTCCACCTTGAACTCTTCTGTAACACCGACTGCACACCTCACCACTGTCTTACATCTCTCATGCATGTCCTGCACCACTCTAACATACTTCTCTGCCACTTCAGACTTCCTCGTGCAATACAACAGTTCTTCTCTCAGCACCCTGTCCAGATCCACAAAAGCACAATGCAGCTCCCTCTGACCTTCTCTGTACTTCTCTATTAACATCCTCAAAGCAAACACTGCATCTGTGGTGCTCTTTCTTGGCATAAAACCAAACTGTTGTTCACAAATGCTGACCTCTGCCCTTAGTCTAGCTTCCACTATTCTTTCTCATAACTTCATTGTATGGCTCATCAACTTTATCCCTCTGTAGTTGCCACAACTCTGCACGTCTCCCTTGTTCTTCAAAATGGGCACAAGCACACTTTTCCTCCATTCCTTCCGCATCCTCTCACTCTCTAAGACCTTGTTGAATGTTTTTGTCAGAAAATCTACTGCTACCTCTCCTAGACACTTCCATACCTCCACCGGTATGTCATCAGGACCAACTGCCTTTCCACTCTTCATCCTCTTCAATGCCCTCCTCACTTCACCGTAACTAATCTTTGCTACTTCCTGGTCCTCAACAGTCACTTCTATTTTTTCTCTCTCATTTTCCTCATTCATCAGCTCTTCAAAGTACTCTTTCCATCTTCCCAGCACACTTCTGTCATTGGTCAATACATTTCCCACTCTGTCCTTAATCACTCTATCTTGCTGCACGTCCTTCCCATCTGTATTTCTCTGCTGTGCCAACCTGTATAAATCATTTTCTCCCTCTTACTGTCCAACCTAGCACACAAGTCATCTTACGCCCTCCGTTTGGTCTTTCACACCACTACCTTCACCTTATGCTCTGTCTCCCTGTACTCCTGTTTACTCTCTTCGGTCTTCTCAATGTCTCACTTCTTCTGAGCTCACCTCTTCCTTTGTTCACACTCCTGCACTTCTTCATTCCACCACCAAGTCTTCTTATCTACTTTCCTTCCAGATGAAACACCAAGTACTCTCCTACCTGTCTCCCTGATCACATTAGCTGTAGTTGTTTAGTCATCTGGAAGCACTTCCTGACCACCCAAAGCCTGTTTCAACTCCTTGAAACCGACACGAAACTCTTCCTTTTTCGGCTTCCATCACTTTGTCTTCTGCTCTGTCTTTGCCTTCTTCAGCGTCTTCCTACACACCACCATTCTATGCTGTTTTGCAACACTCTTACCCTCTACTACTTTGCAGTCACTGACTTCCTTCAAATTACATCACCTACACAAGATGTAGTCTACCTGTGTGCTCCTACCTCCACTTTTATAAGTCACCCTATGCTCCTGTCTCTTCTGGAAGAAAGTATTCACCACAGCTATTTCCATCCCTTTTGCAAAATCTATCAACATCTGTCCTTCTGTGTTCCTGTCCTGGATACCAAACCTACCCATCACTTCCTCGTTCCCTCTGTTGCCTGCATGAACATGTCCATTGAAGTCTGCACCAATGACCACTCTTTCACCTGTGGGGGTACGCTGCATCATTTAATCTAACTCACTCCAGAATCTCTCCTTCTCTTCTAGCTCACATCCTTCCTGTGGGGCATAAGCATTAACAACATTGAACATCATACCTTCAATTTCTAACTTGAGACTCATCACTCTGTCTGACACTCTTTACACTTCTAGAACATTCCTGACAAACCCCTCCTTCAAGATGACTCCTACTCCATTTCTCTTCCCATCCACACCATGAAAAAACAGCTTAACCCCTGCTCCTAAGCTTCTAGCCTTGCTACCTTTCCACCTGGTCTCCTGAAACAACAGTATGTCCACCTTCCTCCTCTGCATCAAGTCAGCCAGCTCTCTACCTTTATCTGTCATAGTTCCAACATTCAAAGTCCCTACTCTCAGTCCTAGACTCATGCTTCTCCTCTTCTCTCTCTGGCAATGGACACACCTCCCGCCTCTCCGTCTTCGACGTCTTCGACCAACAGTAGTCCAATTTCCATCAGCACCCTGTTGGTTAACAACACTGATGGCAGTTGTTGTTAACCCGGGTCTCGACCGATCTGGTATGTCATTCTTATTTTTGACTCACATGTTATATGTGGCATTGGTTTTATGCCGGATGCCCTTCCTGACGCAACCTTCTGCATTTATCCGGCTTGGGACCGGCATGAGGATGAACACTGGCTTGTGCGCCCCTCACGGCTGCATTTGGTAGCCTAAAAAATGTCACATCATATTTGGGGTAGCCATAGCCTAATGGTTAGACAGTCAGCTTTGGGACCGAAAGGTCGCTGGTTCGAGTCCCGAACCAACAGGAAAAATGTTTGGGGGGGTTAGCAGCACCTTCCCTTTCTTCACATGCATGGATGAAGTGCACCCCAACTGCTCCACTGGTTACTGAAAAAAAAATGGCAAGACCATCTCCTTTCTGCTTACCACCTGCAATGCAGTCTCTGTCAGCTTGGACATTGTGAAAGCCCGAGGTTAATACATTGTCATCTGGAATATCTTGATGCAGCCATGTTTCCATGAAGAACATGAAACTGATGTTAATGCTGTCAGCTTGCCCATCTTGTTCAGTAGTGACCTCATGTTCACAATTATAATCGAAGGGAGACACAGCTTGTACCTGTTTGTCTCTGTAAGCCGCCTCCCTCATGCTCCTTTTCTGTCCTCCTTTGCATCCACTCTGTGTTTTTTTTCCATATTTCACAGTGAAATGTTAGAACACTTCCTGACAGGGAAAAAATTGAGAGACCAGTAAGTGCTTGGCCACCATATAACTAGACAGGTACAACATCACTGTTTTATAGGAGACTTGCTTTTTAGAATTACCAACATCCAGGATGTATAATCAAAATTTTCTCAAATAGAATAAGCCAGGAAGCTCCTAGAGAGTCTGGAGTATAATTTGCCATTAGAAAGAAAAAATTTTGAGACTCTCAGAAATGCACTCAAAAAAAGCCTACCCAGGAAAGTCTATGCAGGGGTAATCGAGATGATTTTGACCGATGGTTGAACCTCAGATTCAGGATAAACAATGTGATTTTCATCTTGGCCATGGCACTCTTGAGCAACTGTGTACACTCTGCAACAGGGGTCAGCAGCCCGTGGCTCCAAAGCCACATGCTGCTCCTTCACCTCTCTGATGCGGCTTTTCAAAATAATGAATGTGTATTTTACGGTGGTCAACAGGTGCAAACATGCTTCATATACAAAAAACACTGCATAATCAAAAACAACTGCAAAAAGAACATGCTTATTTACTCACAACGAAAGCACTCCAGGCTACCAGGGGTAGCGACTTAAACCAGTTTTCACCTGAATGACGGGAGAATCCTGCAATAGGTACCCAGTGTGCAACCTTGCAAAAATGCTCTTTTAGGGTTGAAAATTACATAGAGGAAAATTAACAGTCACGGGTGCGGGCGGATTTTTATTTGGTGTGGGCAGGGTGATTTTGTTTGTGTTCTTGTGGACATGGCTATAGTTATATTAATCAGCTACATTGAGAGTCTCAGTGTTTTTGATCTGCTGTGTTGGTGGAGGGAGTATGCCATAATATTTCCAAACCCTTGTGCTCATGGCACGGAGTGTTCTTGCCATCCCAGCAGCAGTGTAGCAAGCGAGAGAGATTTTCCCGCCGCCGGAGTTTGTAATCCAAGAATGGAGATCACAGCTGAAGTAAGAGAAGGTGGATGAAATCTGGTTTATGCACAGCAATCTCCGAATTAAATACCTCTCCTCCCAGTAAAAAAATAAAAGACAAAATAAAAAATTGCAGTCTGGTTCTGGTAGTCTTCACTCTGAAAATGGATCGGTCAGTGCCGTGTTAAGCATTAATATTATTCAAAAGAATGTTGAGCAGACTACTTAAAATAAGTCTTCGTTTAATGTTCTGTGTTGTCATTTTTGTAAATTAAAACGATGACAAAACAACATTAATATAATGAATAAAGAAAAAGAAGATCGCACAAAGGGAGTGATGGTGAGGTAGGCTACCCACACCATTAACATATCTGGCTGCAGCCCGTCCCTCCCTTCGTGGGATAGCTATTCTTTTTCTTTATAAAAATACAAGAACTCAAACACATTTATTTATTTTCTTCTTCTTCTTCTTTTCCTTTCGGCTTTTCCCTTCAGGGGTCGCCACAGCGAATCATCTGCCTCCATCTCACCCTATCCTTTGCATCTTCTTCTCTTACACCAACGACCTTCATGTCCTCCTTCACCACATCCATGAATCGTCTCTTTGGTCTTCCTCTAGGCCTTTTGCCTGGTAGTTCCAGCCTCAGCATCCTATTTCCAATATACTCACTATCCCTCCTCTGTACATGTCCAAACCATCTCAATCTAGCCTCTCTGACTTTGTCTCCAAAACGTCTTACATGTGCTGTCTCTCTGATGTGCTCATTCCTAATCCTATCCATCCTCGTTACTCCCAAAGAGAACCTCAACATTTTCATCTCTGCTACCTCCAGCTCTGCCTCCTGTCTTTTCCCCAGGGCCACTGTTTCTAACCCATACAACATCGTTGGCCTCAACACCGTCTTGCACACTTTTCCTTTCATTCTTGCCGATACCCTCCTATCACACATCACACCGGACACTTTTCTCCAACCATTCCAACCTGCCTGCACACGCTTCTTCACCTCTTTTCCACACTCTCCATTGCTCTGGATTGTTGAGCCTAAGTACTTAAAATCCTCCACCTTTCTTATCTCTGCTCCCTGTAATCTCACCGTTCCTCTTGGGTCCTTGTCATTCATGCACATGTATTCTGTCTTACAGAGGCTAATCTTCATTCCCATCCTTTCCAGGGCATACCTCCACCTCTCTAGACTTTCCTGCACTTGTTCTCTGCTCTCACTACAGATCACAATGTTATCTGCAAACATCATCGTCCATGGGGAATCTTGTCTAACCTCGTCTGTCAGCCTGTCCATCACCATAGCAAAGAAGAAGGGGCTGAGAGCTGACCCTTGATGCAGTCCCACCTCCACCTTGAACTCTTGTGTCACACCGACAGCACACCTCACCACTGTCTTACATCTCTCATACATGTCCTGCACCACTCTAACATATTTCTCTGCCACTCCAGACTTCCTCATGCAATACCACAGTTCTTCTCTCGGCACCCTGTCAAATGCTTTCTCCAGATCCACAAAGGCACAATGCAGCTCCCTCTGACCTTCTCTGTACTTCTCCATTAACATCCTCAAGGCAAACACTGCATCTGTGGTGCTCTTTCTTGGCATGAAACCAAACTGTTGTTCACAAATGCTGACCTCTGCCCTTAGTCTAGCTTCCACTATTCTTTCCCATAACTTCATCGTATGGCTCATCAACTTTATCCCTCTGTAGTTGCTACAACTCTGCACGTCTCCCTTGTTCTTAAAAATGGGCACCAGCACACTTCTCCTCCATTCCTCTGGCATCCTCTCACTCTCTAAGACCTTGTTAAATGTTCTTGTCAGAAAATCTACTGCTACCTCTCCTAGACACTTCCATACCTCCACCGGTATGTCATCAGGACGAACTGCCTTTCCATTCTTCATACTCTTCAATGCCCTCCTCACTTCACCCTCACTAATCTTTGCTACTTCCTGGTCCTCAACAGTCACCTCTTCTACTCTTTTTTCTCTCTCATTTTCCTCATTCATCAGCTCTTCAAAGTACTGTTTCCATCTTCCCAGCACACTTCTGTCATCAGTCAATACATTTCCCTCTCTGTCCTTTATCAATCTAACTTGCTGCACGTCCTTCCCATCTCTATTTTTCTGCTGTGCCAACCTGTATAAATCATTTTCTCCCTCCTTACTTTCCAACCGAGCGTACAAGTCATCAAACGCGCTCTGTTTGACCACTCTTTCACCTCTGGGGGTACTCTTCATCACTTCATCTAACTCCCTCCAGAATCTCTCCTTCTCTTCTCGCTCACATCCTGTCTGTGGGGCATAAGCACTAACAACATTGACCATCACACCTTCAATTTCTAACTTGAGACTCATCACTCTGTCTGACACTCTTTTCACTTCTAGAACATTCCTGACAAACTCCTCCTTCAAGATGACTCCGACTCCATTTCTCTTCCCATCCACACCATGATAAAACAGCTTGAACCCTGCTCCTATGCTTCTAGCCTTGTTACCTTTCCACCTGGTCTCCTGAACACACTATATGTCCACCTTCCTCCTCTGCATCATGTCAGCCAGCTCTCTACCTTTTCCTGCCATAGTTCCAACGTTCAAAGTCCCTACTTTCAGTCCTAGACTCATGCCTCTCCTCTTCTCTCTCTGGCACTGGACACGCCTCCCGCCTCTCCTTCTTCGACGTCTTCGACCAGCAGTAGTCCAATTTCCATCAGCACCCTGTTGGTTGACGGCACTGATGGCGGTCGTTGTTAACCCGGGCCTCGACCGATCCGGTATGTCATTCTTTCTTGTGATTCGCATAGTTTATTTGGCATTTGTTTTACGCCGGATGCCCTTCCTGACGCAACCCTCTGCATTTATCCTGGCTTGGGACCGGCGTGAGGGAGAGAAGTGAAGAAGGACATCTCACTGCTCAGGCTGCTGCCCCAGCAATCCTGGATTAAGTGGAAGATGGTGATGATGATGATGATGATGATGATGATGATGATGATGATGACAAAAATGCCCAAACCAATGATTAACAGAATGAATACGATAAGACTCGCAAAAAAAAACAACACGTTGTTACTGTAATTAAGATATGATTGAAAGCCTTCTCTAAATCCAGCAAAACTCGTGGACAGATTGGGAAAACTCCCATGCTCCCTCTATAATCCTGTAGAGTGTATAGAGCTCATCAAGAGTGCTGTGGCCAGGACGAAAACCACATTGTTCCTCCTGAAAGTTCAACTATCAGTTGGATCCCCTTCACCAATACTGCTGCATAGACTTTCCCAGGCAGGCTGAGAAGTATGATTCCATGATGATTGGAACACACCCTTCAGTCCCCCTTTTTAAAAAGGGGGCTACCACCCTAATTTGCCAATCCAGAGGTATGGCCCCTGATGACCACGTAATGTTGCCGAGATGTGTTAACCAAGACATCCAGAGTCCTGAGATATTCAGGGCGAAGGTCAGCCACCCGTGGAGGCTGACCACCATGGAGCATTTTGACTACCTCAGCTCCAGCGATGGGTGGACCGCCACCCAAACCCTCACACTCTTCCTCCTCGGTGGGAATTGTTCGTGGAATTGAGGAGGCCCTCGAGGTTTTCCTTCCCTCTCCCGACGAAATCCCCAGTTGAGTTGAGCAGCTCCCCATGTCCCAATGAAAAACAGTATTTGTGGATATCTGCTTCCCCCTTCTGAGGCATCAGATAGTGGTCCAGAACCTTTTCAAGGCCAACCAATAGTCACTTTCCAGGCTCTCACCGAATTCCTCTCACACCCAAGAATTTGCATCAGCGACAGCTGTAGCATGTTTGGCCTGGCATTACCTATCCGCCGGATCAGGAGTCCCACAAGCCAATGAGACCCAATAGGCCTCCTTTTTCAGCTGAATGCCCCCCCCCCCCCCATTGCAGGTCTCCACCACTGGGTTCAGATGTTACTGCCATGACAGGCACCGATGACCTTCCAGCCATAGCTATGGGCTGCCGCCTGCATAATGGCGGCATGAAACAATGGCCCATTTGGATTCCATGTGCTCCACCTCCTTTTGGATATGGTTGCAGCTCTGCCAGAGGTGGGAGTTAAAGGCCCCTCTGACAGGAGACTACCAAACGTTCCCAGGAGACCCTAATTACATGCTTGGGCCTGCTCGGTATGGAGGGCAGTCTTCCCCAGTAATGACTCCATACTGGGCCATTTACTTTTACATTTACAATTTGCTTTTGTTCCTTGTACAAACTAGAAAGCAAACAGATTAGAAAATTGAACCCAGGTTAAAAAAGTAATAGATCATTTTTTAAATCAAATTGAACATTTTTTTTTATTATTTAAAAAATCAGAATGCTATTAAAGCTGTCAAATTTATTGATTGTCCACATTTACCACACACCTTCGAATTAAAAAATAAGGAAATTAAGGAAGAGTGGGTGGGAAAGTTAAAGAAAATGCCACAAAACAAGGCCAATTATGCAAAAAAAAAAAAAAAAAAAACCCATCAAAACGACTTACATGTTGATGTCAGATGAGCATCTGAGTGCATGCACGCGCATCTGCGTGCGCGTCTGTATGTGTGCGTTTATATTTTATTTATATCTTATAATAACAAACATTCAAAAATAATGCATAAGCATTTATAACATTGAATATGTATTTATTGATGTTATATACACACACATACAGGTACGTTATATGTCAGTCGGGGGGTGTGTTGATCCTACGTCGCGGAATTTGGCGATCGCGGGGAGAATCTCGGTCCCAATTAACCACGGAAGGCAAGAGATCCCTGTCGTCCATCAGTTAAAAATTCTAAAAGCTGATGAGTTAGAATTTTGGTGGCAGATGAACAGTAAACCTTGAAAACTATTAACAGCATTCAGCATTTTAAAAATCTGCTTTTCTTTGTTGTTTCAGTGACAAATCTAACTGAACCTGACTTCAAATCTAAGGACTGGGTTTTCCTCAACTATACCTACAAGCGCTTTGAAGGTCTAACACAGCGTGGAACTATCCCACCTACACAGAGTTGGACAAAGCATAAGACTGAAAGCTAAGGAGGAGCTACATAAGACTTGTCTCACATACTGTAAATGCTCTGTGTGTTGGCTTCAGAGGCATGGAGCACTGAAAATATTATGTCTCACGTTGATTTGCATTAAAATGAGCCCAGGCGAGGTATTACTAAAAATTAGTACTAAAAATTTTTTAGTATTGCTAACACTGAATGATGCCAGTTTATATTTGCTCAGGTAAGAGGATGCTCATGTTGGACATCCTTTTTATTGTCCAAGCACTGTACTGTAGACTTAACAGGGAATTGAACAGGGTCTTTTTGGTTCTTACCTCACCTCTGCCTTACTGGCAAATCATACAGAGCAGGTTGCAAGTGTGAGAGAAAGTTTTGTAAGTAATTGGGAACACCACTGATTTTGGTGTTTACAAACAGAGATAATAAAAGCGTATAGAAGTTACTATTCATATCTACACTGCGTCCAGATTTAATTGTTTTGCACAGTTAGGTATAAAAACTACAAGACAGTAGTTACTTATGGCACTTGCCCCTGAGCAACATGTTAGGGTTAGTTTCAGATTTATATTACCTAGAATTTATTGCACAGAAAGTTAACATGACTGGCTTTCTTTTCTCGGGTACATTTAACAGTTTAAAGTACCTGCTATTGTATTTTTTCCTGTTATGTTGCCAATATTGACACACTGGTAAATATTTTTGTTCAAATGTTTTGTGATTGGTAAATATGTCATGAAGAGATGTAGTGTTTGATTTCTAATAATGAAGGGGACTGTGAGGAGAGAGTGCATCTTTTTAGTTGACTTGTCTGTATTGTGTCTGAATATTTCTGCATTTTGCCAAATTACTGTATGTTTTAAAGGGGCAAACAGTCTGTGTTTTCAGAAGCTACAACAAAAAAAGATCATTCACTTATACTTTATATATATATATATATATATATATATATATATATATATATACATATATATATATATATATATATATATATATATATATATATATATATATATATATATATATATATATATATATGTGTGTGTGTATATGTGTGTGTGTGTGTGTGTGGGTATATGTATATATACATACACAGTGAAAGTCTGAAGAAATGTCTGGGAAAAACATTTTGTTCTAGATTTTGGATCTGTTATGTTGCTGGTAGGGAAGAGAAGCTTCAGCTTCCTTCTATGGTGAAACGTTTATTCCAGGATGATTGTTATAAAACAAGACAAGTCATTAGCTTCTAGTTTTGATGTGAAAATTAGCTAATTCTCATAGATGATCACCCAGCCTGCTTTGATCCAATAATATACAATGGCACTTAGTGGTATTTTCCTTTAAATTTGTCATGTCTACATGTAACAAAGGTAATTGTTGTATTGTGGGAGTATTCATGATGCTCTAGTCACTCTCTAGAACATGGTTATTTATTGCTCATAAACTATTATCTTGTGAAAAGTAAACAAAAGTCATAAAGGAAGTTCCTAACTCAGAGTGTTCTTGATTATTTTTATTCTGGTTCAGGTCCCATAACACTTGCACTGGCTTTTGAGCTACAGAAGGCTATTTAAGTCGCCTTTAAGTGAAAGGAAAACCACATTTGATTTTTGATAAAGCTGTTTTCTCTTACAGTAAATGATTGACCGGGGATTTAGCTCAGTTGGTAGAGCGTCCGCTTTATCCTCCGGAAGGTCGGAGTTCGAATCTGGCCGCGTCATACCATAAGACGTTAAAATTTGGTAGTTGTTGCTTCCTGCTTGGCGCTCAGCATCAAAAGGATAGAACAACGCAATAACTGGCGCTGCACAGTGGCGACAGGTGCCCAGAGCACAAACCAAATTTCAATGTATGTAAAAGTACTTTGACAATAAAGAATTGTTAAATGTCCAGGGATGGATGATGTTGCACTTTATAGTTTCTTAGGAATAAAATTAATGTCATGTTGCATTCAAAACAACTTGAAGAAATGACTGTTTATAGCTGCTAAAATGTAAGTGCTGACAGGAACTAACCTGTTATGTAGATGTTCTGTAACATTAAACCTGATCATAAATGGCTAAAAAGTAGGATGTGGTGTTCTTTAATAAAAAGTTAAAAACAAATGTAAGTATTTTCAAATAGCTGTAGTATAAAAGGAATAAAACAGTTTGTGTGCTGTTATTAGAAGCTATAACCACTGTTCATGCTGCAGCAGCTCTTTTCTTATAGTCTCATAACAGTTCAGGTCTATTTAAATGTATCTAAATTCTGCAGATTAAATTTGTAATTGTAGCACTACCTAATAGCATGCCAAATCCTGATTTATTGATTATTTATTGTGCATTATATGTGAAGTGGGCAGCATGGTGATGTAGTGGTTATCACATCCACTTCACATTAAGGATGTCCTGGCTTTAAGTCCCGGCCTTGGCGAGGGCTCTATGATGGACTGACAAGTTATTGGCTGAAATAGGTTGCAGCTTCCTGGTTGCACCCCTGATAGGATTAAGCGGTTCAGTAAATAAAGGAATGAATGAATATACGAGAAGAAATCCAACAATACAAGCATAAATAACGCAGGAACATTATTTTTGAGATAGAACTTTCTCATAATCGTGAACTTATTTTGATCTTATCTATAATATTATTGTTCCACTTAGTTATTATGAGCAAGGTTGTTATTGTTATAGCTTAGAACTATTTAGGGAAATGGGGTTGAGTTTGAGGAGAACAGTGAAGAGAATGCAGAGGGATCAAAAGAAGCTTGCCCTGCGGAAGATAACGAAATGATGTGTTATGCATATGGACATATCTCACCTCTGAGAAAGTCACACAGCATAATGATAAGCAATACTCGGTTCACAATTTCCCCTAACATGAATGTTACCAATGAATTCACCATGAAATATGATGAGGAACGTTATTTCCTTTGGCTGACATTTCTACCTGCATTCAAAAATCTGCATAGGAAATCTACTCTGAATCGTTTTTTTTTTTTTTTTTTTTGCTGGAATTACAGAATAAATGCTGAACAAATAACTTCAAGTTGAGATACATCATACATCACTTTTTTTTAAATTCAGTTCACAAATGAATGTCCTTTCATTTTATTTAGAATTCACTGGAATGATTCACAATTCATTGTTCCATTAATGATGGCATGCAACAAACAGCACTGTTGCAGCATGTCATAAGTCTTTTTTTACGCTGGAATGCAGTGCTTCCCTTGTCCAAATACAACATAAAGCCTTGTTCTAAAGTTCTATTGGTCAATTCCATGATGAGAAGGACACAGGAGAAAAAAATAAATAAAACTTCAGCTTTCAACGAGAAAACAATTAAGATGGTTAGTTATGATCTTAAGGGTCATGGATTTACTAAGTTTAGTTTGTTTCATTACTCAAAACTTTTTTCAGCCACATGACACATACAATAAAATAAACGTGTAAAACGTTAAGAAATTAGTAGCTTTTTCAACTAGGCCTGCAAAGTATATTTTAAGTCCTTTTCAGTGAGTCTTTAATTGATTGCATAGCATAAGTCCTCCTTTCATTGTAAACAAAGCAGAGAATCACAGATATTTGAACTCTTTCCAAAAAATCTTTTCAATAAATTCATCATAAAATACGTAACATCAGTAACAAAAATGACTTGTATTTGGTGCTGCTTGGTGATCCTTTGAAGTTATAAGTTGCCTTTTAATTTTCTTCTACTACAAACTAGTTGGTATAGATTGAATACCAGTATCACCCTTTAACTTGTATACTTTGGAGTAAATGAAGGCATGAAATATGTAATGCATGTAACATCAGTAACAATATTTTACAACAGTTAAAGAAGCACGTGAAAAAAGTCAATATTTAAGTTCAAATGAACTTCAATTTAATTTTTATACCACAACAACACTACAGTGACATCACCCGACATGCCAGGTGCAAGAAATGCGAGAATTTCATGTTAATTGTAACGCTAGGCAATTTTTCACAAAAACACAACATTTTGCACGGCGACCACGGGAAAAATGAATTTCACTCTGAATTTGTGCACACATTGCCTTTAAAAGCATGTGAATCCGAAAAAAATTTCACTTGTTCACTGACACTTGTGAAAAGCCAACATGATGCCACGACTTACAGCTCCTGAACGAGAACGTGCCATAGGCATGCTTCTAAATGGTGCCAGCACCAGGGAAATTGCCAGACGGCTACACTGCGCACACACAACGATTGCAAGACTCCATCAAAGGTTTCTGAAAACGGGGTCCTTGACCGGGTCAACAACGTGTGACAACGGCACGTCAAGACCGTCAGATCGTATGGGATCATGTCCGAGACCAAACACTACCAGCAACAACAACGGCTACTCAAGTTCAAGGACGACGTGGATTCATTCACCCCAACACCGTACGTCTGCGAGCTGCAGGCCTGCATGCACGATGGCCTTATTTTGGCCCCATATTGATGCATTAACATTGCAGCCGTGAGGTGGGGGGGGGCACTAACCAGTGTCTCTCCCCCTCATGCCGGTCCCAAGCCCGGAGGAATGCAGAGGGTTGTGTCAGGAAGGGCATCCGACGTAAAACCAATGCCAAACATTTATGATGCAAATCAGAAGTATTCCCCCCTTACCGGATCGGTCGAGGCCCGGGTTAACAACGACCGCCATCAGTGCTGTCAATCAACAGGGTGCTGATAGAAATTGGACTACTGTTGGTCGAAGACCTCGAAGAAGGAGAGGTGGGAGGCGTGTCCGTAGGCAGAGAGAGAAGAGGAAAGGCATGAGTCTAGGACTGAGAGTGGGGACTTTGAATGTTGGAACTATGCAAAGAAAAGGTAGAGAGCTGGCTGACATGATGCAGAGGAGGAAGGTGGACATACTGTGTGTTCAGGAGACCAGGTGGAAAGGTAGCAAAGCTAAACGCTTAGGAGCAGGGTTTAAGCTATTTTATCACGGTGTGGATGGGAAGAGAAATGGAGTAGGAGTCATCTTGAAGGAGGAGTTTGTCAGGAATGTTCTAAAAGTGAAAAGAGTGCCAGACAGAGTGATGAGTCTCAAGTTAGAAATTGAAGGTGTAATGCTCAATGTTGTTAGTGCTTATGCCCCACAGGCAGGATGCGAGCTAGAAGAGAAGGAGAGATTCTGAAGTGACTTAGATGAAGTGATGCAGAGTACCGCCAGAGGTGAAAGAGTGGTCATTGGTGCAGACTTCAATGGACATGTTGGTGCAGGCAACAGAAGGGACGAGGAAGTGATGGGCAGGTTTGGTATCCAGGACAGGAACGCAGAAGGACAGATGTTGATAGATTTTGCAAAAAGGATGGAAATGGCTGTGGTGAATACTTTCTTCCAGAAGAAACAGGAGCATAGGGTGACTTATAAAAGCGGAGGTAGGAGCACACAGGTAGACTACATCTTGTGTAGGCGATGTAATTTGAAGGAAGTCAGTGACTGCAAAGTCATAGTGGGTGAGTGTTGCCGAACAGCATAGGATGGTGGTGTGCAGGATGACTCTGATGGTGAGAAAGATGAAAAAGGCAAAGGCAGAGCAGAAGACAAAGTGGTGGAAGCTGAAAAAGGAAGAGTGTCGTGTTGTCTTCAAAGAGGAGTTGAAACAGGCTTTGGGTGGCCAGGACGTGCTTCCAAATGACTGGACAACCACAGCAAATGTGATCAGGGACACAGGTAGGAGAGTACTTGGTGTGTCATCTGGAAGGAAAGTAGATAAGGAGACTTGGTGGTGGAATGAGGAAGTGCAGGAGTGTGTACAAAGGAAGAGGTTAGCTAAGAAGAAGTGGGACATTGAGAGGACCGAAGAGAGTAAACAGGAGTACAGGGAGACACAGCGTAAGGTGAAAGTAGCAGTGGCTAAGGCCAAACAGAGGGCGTATGATGACTTGTATGATAGGTTGGATAGTAAAGGGGGAGAAAATGATCTATACAGGTTGGCACAGAAGAGAAATAGAGATGGGAAGGACGTGCAGCAAGTTAGATTGATAAAGGACAGAGAGGGAAATGTATTGACTGATGACAGAAGTGTGCTGGGAAGATGGAAAGAGTACTTTGAAGAGCTGATGAATGAGGAAAATGAGAGAGAAAAAAAGAGTCGAAGAGGTGACCATTGAGGAGCAGGATGTAGCAAAGATCAGTAAGGGTGAAGTGAGAAGGGCATTGAAGAGGATGAAGAATGGAAAGGCAGTTGGTCCTGATGACATACCTGTGGAGGTATGGAAGTGTCTAGGAGAAGTAGCAGTAGATTTTCTGACAAGAACATTCAACAAGGTCCTAGAGAGTGAGCAGATGCCGGAGGAGTGGAGGAGAAGTGTGCTGGTGCCCATTTATAAGAACAAGGGAGACGTGCAGAGTTGCAGCAACTACAGAGGGATAAAGTTGATGAGCCATACGATGAAGTTATGGGAAAGAATAGTGGAAGTTAGACTAAGGGCAGAGGTCAGCATTTGTGAACAACAGTTTGGTTTCATGCCAAGAAAGAGCACCACAGATGCAATGTTTGCTTTGAGGATGTTAATAGAGAAGTACAGAGAAGGTCAGAGGGAGCTACACTGTGCCTTTGTGGATCTGGAATAAGCATATGACAGGGTGCCGAGAGAACTGTGGTATTGCATGAGGAAGTCTGGAGTGGCAGAGAAGTATGTTAGAGTGGTGCAGGACATGTATGAGAGATGTAAGACAGTGGTGAGGTGTGCTGTTGGTGTGACCGACGAATTCAAGGTGGAGGTGGGACTGCATCAAGGGTCAGCTCTGAGCCCCTTCTTGTTTGCTATGGTGATGGACAGGCTGACAGACAAGGTGAGACAAGAATCTCCATGGACTATGATGTTTGCAGATGACATTGTGATCTGTAGTGAGAGCAGAGAACAAGTGCAGGAAAACCGAGAGGGTGGAGGTATGCCCTGGAAAGGAGAGGAATGAAGGTTAGCCTCAGAAAATCAGAATACATGTGTGTGAATGAGAAGGACCCAGGAGGAACGGTGATGTTACAGGGAGCAGAGATAACGAAGGTGGAGGATTTTAAGTACTTAGGCTCAACAATCCAGAGCAATGGAGAGTGTGGAAAAGAGGTCAAGAAGCGTGTGCAGGCAGGCTGGAATGGTTGGAGAAAAGTGTCCGGTGTGATGTGCGATAGGAGAGTGTCAGCAAGAATGGAGGGAAAAGTGTACAAGACGGTGGTGAGGCCAGCGATGTTGTATGGCTTAGAAACAGTGGCGCTGAGGAAAAGGCAGGAGGCAGAGCTGGAGGTAGCGGAGATGAAAATGTTGAGGTTCTCTCTGGGAGTAACGAGGATGGATAGGATCAGAAATGAGTATATCAGAGGGACAGCCCACGTAAGATGTTTTGGAGAAAAAGTCAGAGAGGCTAGATTGAGATGGTTTGGACATGTACAGAGGAGGGATAGTGAGTATATTGGCAGTAGGATACTGAGGTTGGAACTAACAGGCAGAAGGCCTCGAGGAAGACCAAAGAAGAAATTTATGGATGTGGTGAAGGAAGACATGAAGGTCGTTGGAGTCAGAAAAGAAGATGCGGCGGACAGGGTGAGGTGGAGGCGGATGATTTGCTGTGGCGACCCCTGAAGGGAGCAGCCGAAAGTAAAAGAAGAAGATTGACACATTAACATTATCGTAAATTAAATTGAATGATGTTTACATGTCTTCTTAAATCATTTATTATCTCAAATGCATCATAAGTATACACTTTACATATCAATCCGTGTAACTATTCCAGATTTCGTGAGTGGTGTGTTTTCATATGGACTACGTATATGTACTAAGACAAAGGCTAGTTGCCTTCTCTAAAAATAGGGGGCAGCACCTCCTTACTTCCATGTTTAATAGGCCTCATTAGGCCTAGATGGCAGCACTTATCATTCTGTTTTACTTCCTGTTCTTTGTCTTTGGTTATTCACTTGCATATTCAGTTTGAAGATTTTCAGCCATCAAAATCCAGGAACATCAGCAACAGCCTTTTATGTGCTCAGCAGTGATGTGCAAACTCATGGCACAGCTGAGGAACTGACTGTTGCCAGAGCTGACCTAGCAGAGAGTGATGATGCAGCAGTAGACAGTGATGACACAGCAGCAGAAGTGGCTTTGGACATTAAATTTAAGGACTGTTGCGCTGTTTGGTATGATGGTGAACTATACCCTGGAGAAGTAAAGTCAAAAGTAGGAGATAACTATGAGGTTTCCACCATGGCCAGGGCTGGTGGTTACTGGAAGTTTCCTCAGCAGGAAGATAAGATCTATTCCAAGGACAAAGTTGAAAAGAAATTTGAATGCCCAGTGCTTCTAAATGTCTGTGGAATCTACAAGTTCCCTGATTTTCCATAGCTGAACTAAACTCAGGCTTTGGTATCAGCTATTCTGTTTAGTAACACATTGTTCATTTTGTTGGAAGTGTTCCATCCATCACTGTCCATGCAAATGCTAGTATCTTCTGGACATGATATGATAGGCTCATACTGGAAATTGATGAACTTCCATGTATGGATTGTGAACCAGGGGTCATTTGTCCATTTTGTGTATTATTATGTAATCATTATGTACTTTCACAACCAAGTATAGGTTTAGGTCAGCCAGAAACATGTCTATACACTTAGTTTGTCATACAGTAAAAATTTGGAAATGTTAACGAAGAATAGAAAGCATCTAGTGAGACATCTTTCCATGCGGTGAAACTGTAACGTCAGTAACACGTAACGTCAGTAACGCGTAACGTCAGCAACGCACATTTTAACAGGTAAAACTGAATTGACTATCAATTTTGGAAAGGAAAGTATTTTGTGAATTAGTAGACATGTATGCTTTTAAATGATATCACTATCAGTTTTCACCTCTTCCTAGTTGGAGGAGAAATTTCAAATACAGACAGTTGTCGACTTACGACCGCTTTTGGTTCCGACAGACCGGTCGTAATAGCAATCTGGTCATATGTCGACTTTCCATCCAAATACATTCATGTCAAACAAAAACAAATTAATAAATCTTGCGCATTTAAATCTATACATCTATTTTCAATTCCACGTCACTGTGGCGCGCAGCGGAAAGCCAATCCTTTCTGTACTCCAGTGTGTGGGTGGGTCCGATACCTTCAAACTCTAATTTTATTGGATTATAACAACAGCCACAGACTGCACGTGTTATTTTTGAGTAAAGAGATAAATTTCCCTCGTTTTGTCAGGTCATTTCCACGAAGTCAAGCACGGCTGGCAAGCAAACACAAATGGACAGACATGGAAAAACTTCAACCCACAGAGCAGCTGATTGCCAAAACTTGGGACGCGCTTCCTGTCACATAAACACTGCAGCGTGTGAGTCCAATAAAATTAGAGTTCCAAGGTATTGGACCCGCCTGCACACAGAAAGGATTGGCTCTCCGCTTCGCGCCACAGTGACGTGGCATTGAAAGTAGATAAATAGATTTGCTCTGAGCTCTGAGCAGTTAGAAAGTGAAGCTGCATAATCTCCTGCTTGGCCTTTTAAGATGCTGGCGCTGCCGGCAGCGCAAACAACTGTCATACGCAACACTCACACTGCACTGCCATGAATCATGTTTAACGACAGTTGTGGTCGTAAAGTCGATCAGACATAACTCGCATAGGTCATAAGTCGACGAATGTCTGTAAGGTTGACTAGATTTTTGCCAGGTCTTTTTTTTTCGTGACATCAGTAACGCATGTGATGACAGCCTTGGCTCCATACATAGAAGTGATGAGGAAAATTTGATAATGCTCTCAGAGCAAATGGTGCCCAAGTATCACAGACACATAAGTTGAGAAACCAGTATTAAATAACACAGGAGCAACTGTGACATTTCTCTCAAAAAATGTAACGTCAGTAATGACGGAATTGACCTATTTTAGACTCATTTACTCTCACTCACTCATTTGCCAAGACACTTAATCATATTTGATTCACAGGGAGGCTGAAGCCTATCTCAGCCGACATAGGACAAATGCGGGGTAAATTCTGTACAGCTTACTAGACTATTACAGGGCAAAACACACACACACACAATCATTCACACATTCAGTCCGAGGGATAATCTGGAATAGCCAAATTGTCTCATGCCCATGTTTTTTTACCTTTAGAAGTAGTCAAAGTTCCTGGAGGAATCCCACGCAAGAACAGAGCGAACAAGAACTCCACACAGAAAGTGTGACTTGAATCCAGGATCTACTTGATGTAAGGTGGACACGCTAACCATTACGCCACCGTGCCGCCACAAATCATTCAACCCCTAAATTTTTTGAGAAACCGTGTGGCTTCTCTGTGTGATCTTGAACAAACTTTAGAAGGGCTGAAATGTTTGTTTTTGGAGACCAGTGGCTTTTTTATTGCAACTATGAAATGCTCATCCTGGTCAGTATTCTACTGATGGCACACTCCTCACTACCCAAATGTGAAAGAGGCCTTTAATTCCATAGAAGTCATACTGGGTTCTTCTGAGACCACATGGGCACATGGACACATCATGCTCTTGAAGTGGGATGCCATGGTAGTGTACTGGTTAGCACATCCTCTTGACAACAAAAAGGTCCTGGGGTGATGTCCCGGGCTCCAGCCTCACAGTAACCATAGAGGAATAAATGGTTCAGCAAAAAAAAGTGAAAATTGAATACTCTTAGACTGATCTTTCTTGGTTAATTACTGGAGAAGAGGACAATGGTCTTGAATGGCCATGCAGCAATACACCTACCATGAAGAAACTGGTCATTCAAAAAAATAACTTTTATGGAAGAAAAAATTAAATGTATTGAAATGGCCAAGTTAGAGTCATTACCTTAATCCAATGGAAAGGTTGTGTGAGCAGTTTATGTGAGGAAACCCACCCCACCAACATCACAGGAATTAAGCTGCTCTGTATCGAGGAACAGACTAAAATTCAGCCAAATTGATATGCAGGCCTGAGTAACAGTTTTGGAAGATTTTGTTTCTGTTTTCCTTTATTGAATAAAATACACTTTAAAATGGGTTGATTTGTCTGGAGAAGGAACTTTGACTCTGACCTTAATGCAGAAAAGAGCTTACCACAAACAAGGAGTTTATTATTGTATGGTCTTGTTTGTAGAACTGTTTCAGATTTGTATCAGAATACATATACTGTTGATTGTTCATTAAAAACATCAGAACCTGATAAAACAAAGCACAACATGTACACTGAATTCCTATTGCATCATTAATCGAGATATTCCAATATCTTAAGATTGGCTTGACCTGGCTCAGTTTAATCAGATAAATTATTATGAGCACATCTTGTAGTAGGGAATGCGGGTAGAGTGAATAAAGTAATTTGGTATTAACCAATTAGAGCAGACCAAAGTATTCTGTAGTAGGGATTTGTAAAGTAATGATCAGAGGTAAAGTTTTTCAGCCTTTAAGACTGACCTGATTTATTGTGCAAGTTTATTAATCCAGGATCTACCATTGCATCAGGAAGGGCATCCGGCGTAAAACCAATGCCAAATAAAATATGTGAGTCAAAACAAAGAATTTCATACCGGATCGGTCAAGGCCCGGGTTAACAACGACCGCCATTAGTGCTGTTAACCAACAGGGTGCTGGTGGAAATTGGACTACTGTTGGTCGAAGACGTCGAAGAAGGAGAGGTGGGAGGCGTGTCCGTAGGAAAAGAGAGAAGAGGAAAGGCATGGAAAGAGAAATTTCGTAGGAGTCATCTTGAAGGAGGGGTTGGTGAGGAATGTTCTAGAAGTGAAAAGAGGGTCAGACAGAGTGATGAGTCTCAAGTTAGAAATTGAAGGCGTGCTGTTCAATGTTGTTAGTGCTTATGCCCCACAGGCAGGATGTGAGCTAGAAGAGAATGAGAGATTCTGGAGTGAGTTAGATTAAGTGATGCAGCGTATCCCCAGAGGTGAAAGAGTGGTCATTGGAGCAGACTTCAATGGACATGTCGGTGCAGGAAACGGAGGGGACAAGGAAGTGATGAGCAGGTTTGGTATCCAGGACAGGAACGCAGAAGGAGAGATGTTGATAGATTTTGCAAAAAGAATGGAAATGGCTGTGGTAAATACTTTCATCCAGAAGAGACAGGAGCATCGGGCGACTTATAAAAGTGGAGGTAGGAGTACACAGGTACACTACATCTTGTGTAGGCGATGTAATTTGAAGGAAGTCAATATCTGCAAAGTAGTAGTGGGTGAGAGTGTTGCCAAACAGCATAGGATGGTGGTGTGCAGGATGACACTGATGGTGAGGAAGGTGAAGGAAGCAAAGGCAGAGCAGAAGACAAAGTGATGGAAGCTGAAAAAGGAAGTGTCGGGTCGTCTTCAAGGAGGAGTTGAAACAGGCTTTGGGTGGCCAGGAAGTGCTTCCGGATGACTGGTCAAATACAGCTAATGTGATCAGGGACACAGGTAGGAGAATACTTGGTGTGTCATCTGGAAGGAGAGTAGATAAGAAGACTTGGTGGTGGAATGAGGAAGTGCAGGAGTGTGTACAAAAGAAGAGGTTAGCTAAGAAGAAGTGGGACATTGAGAGGACTGAAGAGAGTAAACAGGAGTACAGGGAGACACAGCGTAAGGCGAAGGTAGCGGTGTCAAAGGCCAAACAGAGGGCGTATGATGACTTGTATGCTAGGTTGGACAGTTAAGAGGAAGAAAATGATTTATACAGGTTGGCACAGCAGAGAAATAGAGATGGGAAGGACATGCAGTGAGTTAGAGTGATTAAGGACAGGGAGAGAAATGTATTGACTGATGACAGAAGTATGCTGGGAAGATGGAAAGAATACTTTGAAGAGCTGATGAATGAGGAAAATGAGAGAGAAAAAAGAGTAGAAGGGGTGACCGTTGAGGAGCAGGAAGTAGCAAAGATTAGTAAGGGAGAAGTGAGGAGGGCATTGAAGAGGATGAAGAGTGGAAAGGCAGTTGGCCCTGATGACATACGGACATATGGAAGTGTCATGGGGAGGTAGCAGTAGATTTTCTGACAAGAATATTCAACAAGGTCTTAGAAAGTGAACAGATGCCAGAGGAATGGAGGAGAAGTGTGCTTGTGCCCATTTTTAAGAACAAGGGAGATGTACAGAGTTGCGGCAACTACAGAGGGATAAAGTTGATGAGCCATACAATGAAGCTATGGGAAAGAATAGTGGAAGCAAGTCTAAGGGCAGAGGTCAGCATTTGTGAACAACAGTTTGGTTTCATGCCAAGAAAGAGCACCACAGATGCAGTGTTTGCTTTGAGGATGTTAATAGAGAAGTACAGAGAAGGTCAGAAGGAGCTGTATTGTGCCTTTGTGGATCTGGAGAAAGCATATGACAGGGTGCCGAGAGAAGAACTGTGGTATTGTATGAGGAAGTCTGGAGTGACAGAGTGGTGAGAGTATGTTAGAGTGGTGCAGGACATGTATGAGAGATGTAAGACAGTGGTGAGGTGTGCTGTCGGTGTGACAGAAGAGTTCAAGGTGGAGGTGGGACTGCATCAAGGGTCAGCTCTCAGCCCCTTCTTGTTTGCTATGGTGATGGACAGGCTAACAGACGAGGTTAGACAAGAATCTCCATGGACTATGATGTTTGCAGATGACATCGTGATCTGTAGTGAGAGCAGAGACCAAGTGGAGGAAAATCTAGAGAGGTGGAGGTATGCCCGGGAAAGGAGGGGATTGAAGGTTAGTCTTAGTAAGACAGAATACATGTGTGTGAACGACAAGGACCCAAAAGGAACTTTGAGGTTACAGGGGGCAGAGATAAAGAATGTGGAGGATTTTAAGTACTTAGGCTCAACAATCCAGAGCAATGGAGAGTGTGGAAAAGAGGTGAAGAAGCGCGTGCAGGCAGGTTGGAATGGATGGAGAAAAGTATCCGGTGTGATGTGTGATAGGAGAGTATCGGCAAGAATGAAGGGAAAAGTGTACAAGACGGTGATGAGGCCAGCAATGTTGTATGGTTTAGAGACAGTGGCCCTGGGGAAAAGACAGGAGGCAGAGTTGTAGGTAGCAGAGATGAAAATGTTGAGGTTCTCTTTGGGAGTAACGAGGATGGATAGGATCAGAAATGAGTATATCAGAGGGACAGCACATGTTAGATGTTTTGGAGACAAAGTCAGAGAGGCTAGATTGAGATGGTTTGGACATGTACAGAGGAGGGATAGTGAGTATATTGGTCGTAGGATGCTGAGGTTGGAATTACCAGGCAAAAGGCCCAGAGGAAGACCAAAGAGAAGATTTATGGATGCGGTGAAGGCGGACATGAAGGTCGTTGGAGTAAGAGTAGAAGATGCAGAGGATAGGGAGAGATGGAGGCAGATCATTTGCTGTGGCGACCCCTGAAGGGAACAGCCGAAAGGAAAAGAAGAAGAAAGAAGAATAGCCAATGGGAGGGAGCTGCATCTCCGTGACGAACAATGGGTCAAAGGCACACGAAAAGCAGCATGGGTGTTATGGAGATACAGCTCCATAATAACCAATGGGAGGTCAGCGGGGCGGGGTGTTTGGAGATAGCCAATGGGAGGGCAACTCGCGCACTGTTTGAATTTTTGAGATGGCGTGTTTCGTAACGTGAATATTTTTCGTATCCAGAGATGGAAATTTTAGGTAACTGCGTTTCATACCTTGGATTTTTCGTTTGTTGGGTCTTTTGGAAGGTGAGGTACCACTGTACATCAAAGCCATCCTCAACGACAAGAAGAATGCATTCAGAACTGACAACAGAGAGAAAGTGAGAACAATCCAAAGTTTAGTAAGAGTCAAGATCAACGAGGCAAAGGACAATTACAGGAGAAAGCTGGAGTGGACACTCCAACATAACATGAGAGAAATTTTGATTGAACAAATTGAACAGCCACAAAGTTCAGCAATGGCAAAATATTGATAAATGGAGATTTCAATTTGCATAATATACTCTTCTTCTTCTTCTTTTCCTTTCGGCTTTTCCCTTCAGGGGTCGCCACAGCGAATCATCTGCCTCCATCTCACCCTATCCTTTGCATCTTCTTCTCTTACACCAACGACCTTCATGTCTTCCTTCACCACATCCATGAATCGTCTCTTTGGTCTTCCTCTAGGCCTTTTGCCTGGTAGTTCCAGCCTCAGCATCCTATTACCAATATACTCACTATCCCTCCTCTGTACATGTCCAAACCATCTCAATCTAGCCTCTCTGACTTTGTCTCCAAACGCCTTACATGTGCTGTCCTCTGATGTGCTCATTCCTAATCCTATCCATCCTCGTTACTCCCAAAGAGAACCTCAACATTTTCATCTCTGCTACCTCCAACTCTGACTCCTGTCTTTTCCCCAGGGCCACTGTTTCTAACCCATACAGCATCGTTGGCCTCAACACCGTCTTGTACACTTTTCCTTTCATTTTTGCCGATACCCTCCTATCACACATCACACGGACACTTTTCTCCAACCATTCCAACCTGCCTGCACACGCTTCTTGACCTCTTTTCCACACTCTCCATTGCTCTGGATTGTTGAGCCTAAGTACTTAAAATCCTCCACCTTTCTTATCTCTGCTCCCTGTAATCTCACCGTTCCTCTTTGGTCCTTGGCATTCATGCACATGTATTCTGTCTTACTGAGGCTAATCTTCATTCCCTCCTTTCCAGGGCATACCTCCACCTCTCTAGATTTTCCTGCACTTGTTCTCTGCTCTCACTACAGATTACAATGTCATCTGCAAACATCATAGTCCATGGGGAATCTTGTCTAACCTCGTCTGTCAGCCTGTCCATCACCATAGCGAACAAGAAGGGGCTGAGAGCTGACCCTTGATGCAGTCCCACCTCCACCTTGAACTCTTCTGTCACACCGACAGCACACCTCACCACTGTCTTACATCTCTCATACATGTCCTGCACCACTCTAACATACTTCTCTGCCACTCCAGACTTCCTCATGCAATACCACAGTTCTTCTCTCGGCACCCTGTCATATGCTTTCTCCAGATCCACAAAGGCACAATGCAGCTCCGTCCTGACCTTCTCTGCTTCTCTATTAACATCCTCAAGGCAAACACTGCATCTGTGGTGCTCTTTCTGGAGCATGAAACCAAACTGTTGTTCACAAATGCTGACTTCTGCCCCTTAGTCTAGCTTCCACTATTCTTTCCCATAACTTCATCGTATGGCTCATCAACTTTATCCCTCTGTAGTTGCCACAACTCTGCCGCGTCTCCCTTGTTCTTAAAAATGGGCACCAGCACACTTCTCCTCCATTCCTCTGGCATCCTCTCACTCTCTAAGACCTTGTTAAATGTTCTTGTCAGAAAATCTACTGCTACCTCTCCTAGACACTTCCATACCTCCACCGGTATGTCATCAGGACCAACTGCCTTTCCATTCTTCATCCTCTTCAATGTCCTCCTCACTTCACCCTTACTAATCTTTGCTACTTCCTGGTCCTCAACAGTCACCTCTTCTCCTCTTTTTTTCTCTCTCATTTTCCTCATTCATCAGCTCTTCAAAGTACTCTTTCCATCTTCCCAGCACACTTCTGTCATCAGTCAATACATTTCCCTCTCTGTCCTTTATCAATCTAACTTGCTGCACGTCCCTTCCCATCTCTATTTCTCTGCTGTGCCAACCTGTATAAATCATTTTCTCCTCCTTACTTTCCAACCGAGCATACAAGTCATCAAACGCGCTCTGTTTGACCTTTGACACTGCTACCTTTGCCTTACGCTCGCGTCTCCCTGTACTCCTGTTTACTCTCTTCGGTTTTGTCAATGTCCCACTTCTTCTTAGCTAATCTCTTCCTTTGTACACACTCCTGCACTTCCTCATTCCACCACCAAAGTCTCCTTATCTACTTTCCTTCCAGATGACACACCAAGTATTCTCCTACCTGTGTCCCTGATCACATTCGCTGTAGTTGTCCAGTCATCTGGAAGCACTTCCTGACCACCCAAAGCCTGTTTCCAACTCCTCCTTGAAGACAACCCGACACTCTTCCTTTTTCAACTTCCACCACTTTGTCTTCTGCTCTGCCTTTGCCTTCTTCACCTTCCTCACCATCAGCATCATCCTGCACACCACCATCCTATGCTGTTTGGCAACACTCTCACCCGCTACTACTTTGCAGTCACTGACTTCCCTTTAAATTACATCGCCTGCACAAGATGTAGTCTACCTGTGTGCTCCTACCTCCACTTTTATAAGTCACCTATGCTCCTCTCTCTTCTGGAAGAAAGTATTCACCACAGCCATTTCCATCCTTTTGCAAAATCTACCAACATCTGTCCTTCTGCGTTCCTGTCCTGGATACCAAACCTACCCATCACTTCCTCGTCCCTCTGTTTCCTGCACCAACATGTCCATTGAAGTCTGCCCCAATAACCACTCTTTCACCTCTGAGTACTCTGCATCACTTCATCTAACTCCTCCAGAATCTCTCCTTCTCTTCTCGCTCACATCCTGTCTGTGGGGCATAAGCACTAACAACATTGACCATCACACCTTTAATTTCTAACTTGAGACTCATCACTCTGTCTGACACTCTTTTCACTTCTAGAACATTCCTGGCAAACTCCTCCTTCAAGATGACTCCGACTCCATTTCTCTTCCCATCCACACCGTGATAAAACAGCTTAAACCCTGCTCCTATGTTCTAGCCTTGCGACCTTTCCACCTGGTCTCCTGAACACACAGTATGTCCACCTTCCTCCTCTGCATCATGTCAGCCAGCTCTCTACCTTTTCCTGTCATAGTTCCAACATTCAAAGTCCCTACTTTCAGTCCTAGGCTCATGCCTTTCCTCTTCTCTCTCTGGCAACGGACACGCCTCCCGCCTCTCCTTCTTCGACGTCTTCGACCAACAGTAGTCCAATTTCCATCAGCACCCTGTTGGTTGACGGCACTGATGGCGGTCGTTGTTAACCCGGGCCTCGACCGATCCGGTATGTCATTCTTTCTTGTGATTCGCATAGTTTATTTGGCATTTGTTTTACGCCGGATGCCCTTCCTGACGCAACCCTCTGCATTTATCCGGGCTTGGGACCGGCGTGAGGGAGAGACACTGGTTTGTGCCCCCCCCTCACGGCTGCATTATATACTATACATGCATAATATACTGTGGAAGGATAACTATGTAAGTGATTGCATTACTTCTTTTTCACATGTATTTTTTGACAAAATGAATGATCTATTCTTGTATCAGCATGTATATGAACCTACTAGACAAAGGGGGCATGATACCCCAAACTGTCTAGATTTAGTTATATTCTCTCGCGAGTCCCATGTATCTAATATAGAAATAAGTAGTCCTCTAGGTAAAGGGGACCACTGTGTTTTAGTTTGGGACTACCAAGTAAGCATGGAAAGAATTTCTGTCAATGAGTTGTTTAGGTATGATTATCAGAAAGCAGATTATAATAAGTTGAGCGAGATGGTGTCAAACATAGATTGGTCCACTGTCACTGATTGTAGTCATGTAGAAATTTCTTGGAATTATTTTCAAGAAAAACTATCTGAAGTGGTTCATGAATGTGTACCTAAGATCAAGATTACAAATGGAAATAGAATCAACCCACCATGGTTCAATGTAAAAGGTCTCAAGAAACACGTTCTTTTACCAGGTATCAAGCCTATGTTCAAGTAAGAAATAGAGTAGCCAAAAGTTTGAGGAGGATTAAGAGAGTATGAGAAGAATTTGTGGAAGAAAACACGCAAAAACTCTAAAGCATTCTATATGTACATAAACAGTAAAATTAAGAATAGATCCTCAGTACTACGAGTAAAAGGTAGAGATGGACTTGCAACAAGTAACAACCTCAAGACAGCAGATGAATTGAACAAATTCTTTCAGTCTGTATATGTAAAAGAGGATGACAAGGAATTGATCTATTTTAATGATTTTGTACACTGTGTTTTTGACAGAGAGGCTCCTGAGTCTTTCAATTTTCTGGGTAAACCAAGTGATATTAGTATTGATGATGTTCACTTTACCCCTGAGGATGTCAAAAAGTTACTATTGAATGTTAATCCTAATAAGGCTATGGGCCCTGATGATGTACACCCTAGGGTGTTAATGGAACTTGCAAATGAATTGTGCCTACCTTTGTATCGCATTTTCAGACGATCACTTGATAGAGGGTTGTTTCCCACAATGTGGAAGATAGCCAATGTAACTCCAATTTTCAAAAAAGGTGACAAAAGTTTATCAGAGAACTATAGACCTGTTAGTCTTACGTCTCAAGTGTGTAAACTCTTAGAGAAAATAGTTAAAGAGAAAATTGTTCAATTTCTCTGGAACAATATCTTTTGCGATGAACAGTATGGCTTCTGTAAGGGAAGGTCATGTCTTACCAACTTGTTGTCTACCGTAGAGGAATGGACAAGGTTACACGATGAGGGTTTACCATTTGACACTTTGTATTTAGACTACCGTAAAGCTTTTGACTCAGTTCCAGGCACTAGATTGATTTATAAGCTTAATAAGTATGGCATAGTAGGAAAACTTAATTACTGGATTGAAGACTTTCTTAGAGGCAGGAGACTGTGTGTGTGTGTGTGTGTGTGTGTGTGTCAATGGTAACAAGTCATCTTTATTGAGAGTAATGAGTGGTGGCCCTCAAGGCTCGGTCTTCAGACCTGTCTTATTTTTAGTCGTTGTTAATGGTTTGCCTGGTATACTGACAGCAAAAAGTAAAATCTTTGCTGACGATACAAAATTTTTTAATCCAATACTTTCCTTGGTAGACTATGAGTGTGTTAAAAATGATTTGGAAAAATTAGATTCATGGTCCAAAGAGTGTTTACTTTTCTTTCACAGCAAAAAATGTAAGGTTATGCATTTTTGGGCGAAAAACCCCTGTTATGATTACAACATGAATGGAGAAAAAGTTGAAACAGTGTTAGAGGAAAAAGACTTAGGTATATTTTTACAAACAAATTGTCATTTTCAAAGCACATTAGGAATGCAGCTGCAAAAGCTAATAGAGTTTTCGAACTCATTAAAAGGTCCTTCAATTATATTACCAAATAGTCTTATTTAGTATTGTATAAAAGCTATGTCAGACCACACTTAGAGTATTGTGTTCAGGTATGGTCCCCGTTCTTGCAGATGGACAGGGACATTCTGGAAAAAGTCCAGAGGAGGGCTACTAAGAGGGTCCCTGGGCTTGAGAATTTGGAATATGAAGACAGGTTGAGGAACTTGGACTAACTACTTTAGAGAATAGATGCATCAGAGGAGATATCATTGAAGTTTTCAAATTTTTGAATGGTTTTGAGAATATTGACAGTAGTGCTTTCTTTGAGATGAGGGAATATAGTGGCCTTAGGGGCCATTCCCATATGATGCAAGTTAAAAGGTCAAGATTGGATGTTAGAAAATACTTTTTTAGTAACCATACAGTCACCATGTGGAACAGCTTACCACAATATGTTGTCAGCTTCTAAACAGTACGACTTTAAAAATGATGATTATTATTATAATGGTTTTTAAGTTGTTATAAGTTTTAAGTTGTTGTTATTAGTCAATGATGTGTACTTTTATGTACAACTTTGTACAAATTTTATTCACATAATAAAAATGTTTTGAATGTTTTCACTAATCCACTTCTTTCAAAGTACTGTACTGTACAATAAAAGGCAGTCAACAACTAACTACCTGCTTCCCCCTACAGGCGAATTGTATTTATTACATTATTTTAGACCAATTAGGTGAAATTGGATAATTTCCCACGGCACACCTGACAATATCTCACGGAACACTACGGTGCCGCGGCACAGAGGTTGAAAAACATTGATCTAAAATGTTATATTACCCTCTTTCTGAGCACTCATCCTATGACCAAACGTTTTGATTCCAATGGCCTTCCACAACGTATAACCCCGTTCACCAATTGTCACTCAGGAATTCGGTGCGAGTCTGAATTTAACATTTCAGCGTGAGAAAAAAACGTACACTTTTAAATTTAAACAGTCGTACTATCATCGCATTTATCTAAAATATGTGTATTATTTTGTGATATTCATTTGAAACAGCGCAAAATATTTTCTACCGAAAAAATAAAAATAAACACTTTCCCCCGTCCATTAAATATGACGCCATCAGCGGGAGGGAGGGGTTTGCAGGATAGTACACAACAAAGCAGAGCGAGAGGACGGGCCAGGGCCAGCCAAGACAAACGTTGAGAGAACAAGCTGGAAGTTCGTTTGCAGGCGACTGGGGTTTTTTATGTATATGTGCAATAATATAAAGTTTAGGTAGAGGCCAAGCGTTCGACAATCGGATTGAGAAGACACTGGCATTCCGTTCAGAGCTGTAAACATGTCGTCGCCGAGTCCGGGTAAAAGGAGAATGGATACCGACGTGGTGAAACTGTATCCTTCATAATATTGACAAAAACATGTACATGATTACCTTTTGTTATTCTTAATAGCTAAGAAAAATCAAATCAACTGAAGTTTGCAGAGTACATATTTCTTGAAGTAAGGTATGATTACGCTACATAAACAATCAAACCAATGACCTTGTTTTTAAAAAGCCGTCATAAAAACCAATTTTAATAAGCGTAACATATAAATATCGTGTCTGTAGTAGGACAACACCGAGTTGTACACATTAGCCCATGACCAGCCTGGAGTACAATACTCTTTATTTTTAGCCTCGAGTATGTAGCATGACTGTAATATTTATGGTGACACTTGGAACACGACAGCTTATATATACCGTAAAGATTGATTAGTTTTCATCCACAGGTTTACAGGGTCTTGTTTGATCTCATAGGTGTGCTTTTTAGCCTGTCTGCTAGCTAATTCCGTACTTCCCGTGTCCCACCGTAGTCTGCTTCATATAGTGTGTCCGTCAAAGCTTCCACGTGAAGAGACAAAATATGCATATGGAAATTGCCTGGGTGTGTTATGTACAATATTAGAGTTGTTGAATGAATACCTTGAGCCGTGTTAGTCTGGGAGATGATAATGTAGTTCAGCTAGTTATGCTAGCATGCTATCTGAGCAACCAAGTTGATGCGATAAGTGAGGCCTGTCGAACTATTTACTGAAATATATAAGATTAAAGTATGTTTTGTTTACCGACTGATTGGCCATAACTGATAAAATAGTTTTTTTCAGAGAATAAATTTGGGTCCGTGGTCAAGAGTCGAGTTTAATCGTGTTTGTGTGGTGGTTTGTTTGGGGAAATGCGTCAGAATCAGTTCAGAAGTGTCATGTTCTCTTTCTGTTAAACTTCTTGTGTGTCAAACTAAACGCTTCTTAACGATGTTTCCATGCTATGGGACTTGACGCTTTCAGATTCTGTTTGTTGATGTAGTTTATTAAAATGGAACTGTTGCAAAGGACGAACTTGTTTTTCTTTTATTTCGCCGCTAGCGGACGTTAACATGCGGAACAATGATTTGAATAAAAATAAAAACTCGACGGGTTTTTTTTTTCTCCCGGCGCCTCTGGTGGTATCGTTTAAACAAAGTGCCGTTAAACAGACCGATAATAAACACGGTGGCTTTCAAGTGTGTTGATGTTGATCAGGATTGAGAAGAATAGACGCCTTGTGTTTTCTTGTGAGGTGCACAGAAGCGCGCGCGCGCTGATTGGACAGTCTGTTACTATCCGGAAACTGAAGGAGGAGGAGCTAAGCAAGCTAAGCTAACAATGTTTTTTTGTTCGCGAGACGTGATAGAGGGACTTGGTATTAAGTTATTGACTGTAGTGTGTGCGCGCGCACGCGTGTGCAGTGAAGAAAGTGGGACTTGGCGCTAAAGTATTGACTGTGAAGTTTCAAGTTTTATTGTCATATACAGGCAACACACCAGTGTATATGTGTGGGAGTAGGGCTTGAAGCTTTAGAAGTGGCTGTAGAGTGTGAGACAGTATGAAGGAGGAGGGACTTGGTGATAAGATATTGAAGGTATTGACCTGTGTGTGTGTGTGTGTGTGTGTGTGAGTGAAGGAGGTAAGACTTGAAGCTGGAGGAGGGATTGTTGTGTATGTGAGTAATGGGACTTGGTGCTAAGGTATTCATAGTTGTGTGTGTTGGGGGTGGGACTCATTTGAAGAAATGATTGTTTGTATATATTTTGATGTAGCTACAGAGAACTTGATTGTAATTGGCCTTTAAGTGACACAGTGAAGGTCAGAAGTTTGAATCCTTACAGTGCCAGAGTTTGTTCGTGACACTCAACAGTTGTATTTCTGATGTGTTCAGAACAAAACCAGCAGCACCTTCCTCTGAATGCACACAGTCCTGTAGGCCTGAGCCATGTGGTAAAAATTTCCGTATCTGAGAGATTGCATTAGTCAGCCTTAAAACACTGCTCACTAATTCGTCTCATGAAATTGTGAATCCCAGAGTTCATACAATGCAAGTAAAAGGCAATAATAACAGCATACTGATATTAAATTATTAAATCAGATATAAACTAGTGAACTTCCGAACACAGTGGTACCTTGTCTATCGAGTGTCTCTTGTAATGATTTTCCATGATGCGAGCTTCGAACCCACCAAAAATGTGCTCCATCCAATGAGCAAAAATTCATTTTTGTGAACTCTCCTCAAAATGGCTTTTCTGGGCCGATTAGCCTTGTATTCCTCCATGCTTCGAGAATGCCTTGTGCAGTGCTTCTCAATTATTTCCTGTGATGCCTCCTATAGGAAGAAAAAAATTTTTCACGCCCTCCCCAGTGCCCTGTGTGTGAGACTATAAACAGTGTTTACTGTGCATCATATCGTTTGCTCATTGCTTTTTCCATGCACTATAGCGCGACAATGAGAGTGCCACTGCCAACTACTGTAGTGGATGTGCGATCACACTTGATTCTAGAAAAGGCAAAAAAGCATGTTCCCTAGGGTGACCCCCCCCCCCCCCATCACACTGCGTGCCCCACTATTTTTGAAGTGCTGGCTTTGTGGGAGCTCACCACGAGCCTTTCCTTGCTGGCATTCATATTGTGCACACGCAGAAAATTCTTCTGTTACACACCACCTGCCACATGACATCTTCGCCACAGTCAATGATCGGAAGAGTTAGTTGACTGATTGTTTATTCTTGTTTTATTATTGTTAATGTACATGTATTATGAGACATTTATTGTTTTTACATGTTTATCTTTAATATATTACATCAAATATACATGTTTGTAGCAGGTTATGAGTTTGGGAGGGATTTGGAATAGAGTAATTGGTCTTCTGTCATTTCTTATGGAAATAATTGTTTCATCTAACACTTTTTTGGCTTACCAGCTTGCCCTCGGAACAGATTAAATTTGTTAGACAAGGTTCACTGTATAATAAAACGAGACTCAAAAATCATATGCGTTTCTGTTAACACAATTGAAACAAGCGTCTTATTGTACATATTAGAAATGCCAACTGTTTTGAAAAAGTGAACCCAAGCCGTTTCTGGGTCAGTATCTTTTTCTGTGTGCGGTCATAGTGTACACAGCAATTATAAGCTGCCCTTCCAATGTGTACATAAATTTAAGTTTCCGCCGTGGGCGAAGTGTCTGGTGTTATTTGTCAGGAATGTTATTCGTAAGCTCTTGATCATTACTCAAACCCCATTGTGTTAAAGTTCAATTTTACCCTGTTCCTGCCCACCTTGTCACTTGAGAAGATTTCAGCTCTCGTTGCTCATTTCGCTGGTGTTTATTGACTTTGAATGGTCATTTGTCACTCGATCACTTCCTGTGTGGAGGATCCTATAAACGATGTATTTAGCTGTAATTCAGCTGAAGAAAAAAAGGGAAGTGTGTGTTTTTGTTGGAGGAATTAAATGAAAATATTATTTGTGCTGTGTAAAATAAGCGTCGTACGATTGTTTAGGTTACATGTCGGTTACTGTTGCTCATATTATTGGGAACAAACTTCCGTTTTCCACTGAATGGCACCCACAAAAATAAAGTTTACTGCTGTTCTATTGGTGGACATATGTTGTAAAAGTCAGTACAGCTGTAGTGATGGTTTGCTCCATAAGGTGGTGCCTCTTCTTTTTGTGCTGTGCTGCACTGTAATAGTGTTTCTCTCTTCATATGTCACATCTCATCGCCATTTCTTTACAATTCACATAACGAGTCCGTGCAGGAGGCACTTCACCTGTTTTTTATTGTCTTGTGGATGAACAGTCTTTGTCGCGCCGTAAAGCATAGTTTTATATGGCTGACATCACCATCAGCTAAATAAAGCTGCAGTGTCTGTTGGGTCTCACCACCTGCACTCTGGTTACAGTGTGACTGTTATTTATTTCCAAATCAACAAGTTGACTCTAGTTAGAGAAGTTTTCATTCTACGTGTAGTCAAGCGTTGGACATGTCGGACTGTCATTATGCAGCGTGATGCTGCATCTACTGTAGTATTGTTGATGTATGTGCATTGAGTGTCGCAATTGCTGTTGCATGTATTCTTGCGGTTTGAACTGACACAAGCACACTAAATATCAGTCAAGATTGTTTTATGAACGGCCTTTTGAGGAAACCCAGTGCGGTGGGAGGTGAGCGGTAAGTGGAATGGCATGATTTCATGAGTTGTTGATTACTGTTGGCTGTGCTGTTCCTTTTACAAGAGCACCCCATTTCTATTTGTACTTCTGTTACTAAGTACAGCATATCATTGAATGGTGAATTCCTTTTAGTTTTAAAACCATAGTAAAATTTTTCAGTTTGGAGAGTTAAGTTTGTTATGGACTACGTCAGTGCTCGTTTTTTTGCCATAATTTGTTCTTTCATGTTAACCAGTTGAGTTCAAAGTTGCTTGAGTTTTATGAAAACAGTCAGGGATTTTGGCTACTATCTACATTACAAGTTTTCTAACTTGTGTTAAATATTGTTTTGAAAGATTAAAAAAAAATGCATGCACTGTTTGACACGTTTTTTTGAATAGAGTTGGTCCATAAACCAATCAATTTTTGACTTCAATTTGTAATTCCTCACAAGTAGTTAGTTTGGTCAAAGTTTTGGGTTTGATCTGGGCAATGCATGATAACTGATTTTTCCTTGCCGGTTACCACACATCCAAATGGAAAGTTGGTTCCCATTACCATTTACTCCCTGTTTTTGCTGGTGAGATTAAAAACTATCATCTAATAAAAAAAAAAATAATAATCTGTAGCTCATGGCGAGGACCATAAAGCAGCTGCAGCCGTCATCTGTCATGGTCGTGGAATAACGTGATGTGGTGATGGGTGGTGTACACCCTGGTAGATTATCAGCACAAGACATAGCAGTCTCACATAAAACATCCTAAGATGGAAAATATTTCTTAAACTGTATGTATTGCATTAAAATTTGCAACACAAAAAAATAACAATTAAGCATAATATGAAACCCATTCATTTTCTCAGTCGCTTAATCCTAATTAGGGTTGCAGGGAGGCTTGCACCCATCTCAGCTGAGTGCAGAGTATAAACTGGGAGAGCTCGCCAGGGCATCGTAGATAATATGAAACTGTAGATGTTTTTCCAACATGTATCATTGTATCACACAGACACACTGTTGTGCTGTTGCAGCAGTTTGGGTTGGTACTTTTTGTCGGACAGAAAGAACTCACGACTGGGTGAATGCTGTCAAAGTTGAAGAGTGATCAAAAAGTTCCAAAATAGCATTAATCCATGCAGAAAACCCCTTAAAAGTAGTTAAACTTTGTTAGGAAATAGAATCTAGCGACAGAGAGAGCAGGCTGTAGTTTGACGATGTCACAGACTCTGTGTTATTTACACTGGAAGTGTAGATGTGCCATGTAACCCTAACCAGCTCTGCTCGCAGTGTGTATGATAGGAGGAGATGTTTCTGATGTTCATTCAGTGATATATTTAGTAGAGTTTGTTGGCGATCTGGTCACAGGGTTGTTAAATGAGGGATGTTGAAACTGTCCAGAGCTGTGGCTCTGGCATTATCATATTGTGATCACTAACCGACTACTCTGCACACCAATGTATTCTTGTCCATGATGTCTTTTCACCGGTGTTTAAGGAGGGATTCTCACCTGAGAATGCTTCCTGGATCTGTAATACACAACAGCATTAATACTTGAGATTTGTTTTCATGTTTTTTCTCACTATATACAAAATGAATGCAGGTTCAAAACAAATTCCAGAATGTTTCATTCAATGCTTAGAAATATAATAACTGAATAAAGTAAACAAACACAGGTTGAGTGCATGTAGAAATTGTCAGTTTAGCCAAGAGATTACCAGATGCTTCATATACTATCAGGGTCAACAAAAAGGTGCCACTTGAATTTAAAGCTGCACAGACACACACAATGTGTGAAAATAGCATTTTATGTCCACTGTAATTACAGCATGTGGTTATTAATATTTTAATGGTTTTTCATGATTCTTAATGCGCAACATGTTAAAATTTTGTTCCTCAAAATTTCACTAAAATAATAGCTGAAAATGTACAACCCTTGCTATGTCATAGGGACAAGACACAATACAATGCTTGAATCTACTCATACCCAGCATTAATTATGAACGGCTCTTCAGGCAGTGTTAGTACAGTTGACAGAGAGGATCAACCAATTTATGAGACAGATGGATTAGGCATGAGGAACCTCTCATATCAGTGTTAATATCCAATGGTGTCAAGGCTTAATTTCAGTAAGAGTATTGTAAGATGTTTTATTCCAACCTACGTTCTGTCAGTGTGCCACAAAATCAAGGGTCTACCCCAAGATATTTTTTATAATAGTACAGCTAAAATTTTTAAAAATTACCAGTTGAAAATATGAAATCTGGAGACAAGTGTTGATTTTCAAAGAAATGTAAAAACAAGGAGAATCTGTGCATGTACTGACAGAATTTCAGTGGTTTTAACTTTTATTCATAGTTCATGGGTAGCTTACAATTTACTGGAATGAATATATATATATATATATATATATATATATATATATATACACACACACACACACACACACACAAGTTCTAATATCAACTCAAAATCGGGAATAAAAATCGTCTTCTGAATCAGAACCACTCGCATATGTTGTTACTTACATTAGTGTTATCATATATGGTTGTATACATTCGTAGTATGCATTCAAATTTGTGCATATAACATAGTGAAACCTTGGCGGTAAGGGAACCAGTTTGCCCCAAAATGTCTCATTCATGACTTGGTGTATTTCCGATAGATGCTGAACATTTTGACAGCCTTATAACATTATTTATAAACAAGTTGTAGATTGAGAAACTTGAAGCAAAACAAAGACGGGAAAATAATTTCTTCCACCAATCTAAAATAATTTGCACCACTGTCGCTCCAATTTAGCCTTATGGGAACATTGTTGTTCCCTACAACGTTGACTATTACAGTTGTAGTCAACATTGTAGTAGTCTTCAGTAACAATCACGACAAATAACCGAATAAACACGAGGTGCTCTCCAGTCTGGGAGGGTTTATTAAACTTCCTCATCACATGTTTCTTTTTCATGTGGGTCAGGACAAAACTAAATAAACTAACACTACCCTGTAATGTTTTGCTGCAACCTGCTGGTATACACCTTTGAGGCATGAACACCGAACCAGGACGTACGCTATAAATAGAATTAAGATCCTAAGAATGTATACACTGAAATCCTCATCCTCCTTTCCATGTTTACGTCATATACAGAAGTCAGAATTGTTGAAAACCAAGTTGGAGCATGGGTGGTGAAAAAGTTTAAAATTACTGATTATTTATGCAAGGGTGTCATATGTCCACCAAATTTTTCCACATTTTACTAAACATAATGAAAGTAATGATTTTGTATACTTGCAGTGATATCCTGACACAGGGAATCGAAGTCGTATTTTGGGCTGAATTAATTATATTTTTCAGTATTCCTGACTCCATAATAAGCTCTCTCTCGCTCTCTAATCATCAAAACCATTCATGTCACATGTCTGGTTACTGGGATGTGCAGGGAATTTAAGAGATTTTAAAACGATAAAAACATTATGATGGTTAAGAACCGATAAACTTAAAATCAATACCTTCAAATAATTCCAACACATTATTTTTATGAATAGGTGTACAGTAATATTACATTTTTTTTTTTTTTTCTCCAGATAACTAGCACTGATAAAAAGAAGATTGGGCATGGGCAGTATTTATAAAGGTGGTGATGCTCACTCAAACCCAACAAATTTAGCTCCTTAGCTCGAGTCGATTTTTTTTCTTTGCAGGTTTATTTCTGACAGCTGTTTCCTTTATTTTTTTGGCTGCAACTTTTTCTTTCTCATAGCCCAAAACTGGGCCATGTGACTCAAAACTTGATTTGCTGTAATGGGTCACATATGTTCATGAGTAACAGGAACCTTTGGAAGGCTTGCCTTTCATTTCACTTTAAGAACTACAGGCACACTAACTAGCTACATTTTTTTTTTTTTTTTTTTGCACAAAATCACCTAGTTAAAGTAAAAAAGTTTGTTACCTGGTTCCTGTTAAAAAAAAAAAAAAAAAAAAAGAGTCGTGCAGTCTCGTTATTGCAAACAGACCACCCAGAACTGAAACAAGATAGCCCGATATGAAACAGGTAAATAAATCCAGTTCACACAGGAAGTGCATTTAAAAAATTTGGGGAACCAGTTCATGGTTCACAGGTAAATGACTCTGGCAACCCAAAGTTCATTCAGCTGAAAAGGAGTTGTGTAACCCACAGATTACGCAAAATGGTTCCCTGAAGTACAAGTAAATTATTAAACAAACCTGTTATTGAATCAATTAGATTTGTGCTTTTAGGTTCAGTGTGTGTGTATGTATGTGTGTGTGTATATGTGTGTATGTATGTATGTATGTATATATATATATATATATATATAAATAAAATGTATGTATATACACGTGTGTGTATAATACAAAGTTTCATCAATAAGAATAAATGTCAAACACCAGTCGCACAAACTTGAACCTTTAACTGGCTGAATTGAAATGTTAACTCAATGCTAACATGAATACAGTGGTACCTCACCTTGCTAACATTAATACAGTGGTACCTCACCTTACGAAATTAATCCGTTCCAGAAGTGGTTTCGTAACCTGATTTTTGCAAGTTGAGTGGCATTTTACATGTAAAAGGCCGAATTTGTTTCAAGGCCCCCAACACTACCCCTAAACCCTTTCAAAATTATAAAAGCATAACTTTTTCAAGCAGTATGACAGGAAGTGCTAACCTTCCACTGCAAACCAAGTGCTGGAGTCGTCATTCGGCCCCTCCTCGCCTACCGCGTCTTCGCCTGGGTTTATTGTTATCTGGGGTGCTGCTAACATTGAGCTACCATAGCATATTAGCTCAGGATAGGAGATGAGCGTGCTCAGTTCTAAATGTCCAAGGACTGTGCTCTCATAGCGGTAGTAGTACGGTAGCTGTAGCATGGTCATAGACGAGCAGAGTGCAAATAAAGCAAACAAACAAAAACAACATTTAAAACAAACAAAGAAACAATTTGACTTTGAGAACTCTGCAACATCGCCCTCTAGGAAGTGCCATCTTGACCATTTAAGGCTTCCTTCTGCTTCAATATCGTATCAATAGTAGACGGGTTTCGGCCATATTCCTTTGCGATATCACGAGCTCGCTTCTTCTTTTCACTCGCTCCGGGAATCACTTTCTTGGGGGGGCCATGATGAATGACGAAAAATAATGTTTGAATTTTTGAGATGTCGTGTTTCGTAACGTGAATTTTTTTTCGTATCCAGAGACCGAAATTTTAGGTAAATGTGTTTCATAACTTGGATTTTTTCGTTTGTTGGGTCTTTCGTAAGGTGAGGTACCACTGTACCTGTAACTCCGTCTTGCCGCGATAACATTATTTTGATAATTCACTATTAAGTGAAAATAATATACTGTTACGGTATTAACAAATGTAAAATCGCTTCTCCCCTAATTTGTACAATATACTTGTAGCAAATCTTGCATCTTATTTTGGTAACATAGCCATCATTGATGTTTGGTATTTCAAGGTTGTCTTTAAACGAATATTTTCTGAACGTTTTAGTGTGTACCCAGGCAGTGTCGGCCATTTTTGTTTACGACATACGAACCGGTTTTTGGCAGTGCGTGGTATCACGCACTGCATTACAGAAGTGAAATATGTACGCAACCATTTCGTCATTCACGGGTTTCGAAAGACCCCTGACCGGTTGCAAGACCGACCATTGGGTCCATCAAATTTCGGCTTGAAGTTACAAGTGATATGCTGAGCGACATGCTTGATCTCTCACTTGTTGTTGTCTAGGTAACACCCTAGCATGTTTTCTCTCTTTATAATCTTTCATAATGAGACCATGAGCAGTACCGTGCTTCTCTGCAGAAGGTCTGTGAGAGCTTTTATTTTACATTTGTTAGTTAATTTTAACTCGTATCATATATACGTAGATCATTATTCAAATTTAGCTATTAAGATGATTTCAGTCACAAAAGCAAAACCATGTGCTTGAGCTAACTAGCTAACACACAATGTACTTTTCATGTAGCTCTAAATAAATGTGTATAAATATAAACTCAATGGAAATGCTGACTGTTTCAGAAATGTAGAGCCACAATATCACGTATCAGGTTATTATCCTTATCAAATGTTTGTATATGGTCATAAAGGACAGGATACTGAGATGCGACAATAATGAGCTGTTCTTCCATGTTGATGTGAGTGAGTAAATTAAATGAAAGATTACGGGTTCCGCGTGGAGAGGGTCAAGCACATGTTTTAGGAATGTTCAGCTTGGTCGAACTTTCCCTGCCTAGTTTTTGTCATGCAAGAAAAATTTTGTCTTTTGTCTCGTGTACATTTGTGCAATCATTGACTATGCATTGACACTTGTCACTTGTTGCCTCCTGTATGAACGACACTTAAAGCGATGCCATTTTTCATGTTTATTTCTTTAAAATCAGCATATTTTATCCAATTAAAGCAAATATAAGGCTACACAGCAAAACACACTTGCATGGAAACTTTGAATTGCACATTATTGAAAAATCAGTAACTCCCAAATTGAAACTGCGCTGAAGTAGGAGGTGGAACTGATGTTACTGGCAGAGATCCAGTCTTGTGAAGCCGCACTTCCAGTTGTGGCTTGATTTGTTTTCCTGCGGCGGTGTTTATTTTTCACGTTATTGTCAATGACATGTCTGCGGTTTATGAGCAAAAGCCAGACACACAATCAGAGAGTTGTTGTAATGTATTTTGATTTCCTAAAGACCCAGTTTGTTGTGAAAAGTGGACAAAACAGGTTTCGCTGGACAGGAGACAAATGGAACCTGATCGATTTGTCAAGGCTGTGTCCAGCCCACTTTGAGGAAAAGTTTTTATACCTATATATCGGCATTGAAGACATTGGAACATGTCAAGTCCAGTGCTATGAGAAACGGGACAAATTTGAAGTAAGTTGCCGAATAGCCAATTCTTCATATCTTCCTCGTACAGCTGTCTACCCCTCATTATGAGTGCAAAGCATCTGTCCCTTATATCAGTAGGTACCGGCACCAAAAAAATGAAAGTCCTCATAAATGGATGGTTTGAGGTTTATTTGTTGGGTTCGCCATTACAAATCACCAGTCCAAATCTCATGCAATCTGCTTAATCCATTTGAAGCATCAGTTCTAGGGTATCTACCATGGTTTGTGGTTTAAAGGAGGGTCAGACAAGTGAAATTTGACAAAAATGCCGAAAATCGTCAAATTTTGAAAATCCATTCAACCAACCAACCAAGCCATTAGCCTGAAACTTATGTTTCTAAAGTAAAATGACTTACTTCATCAATTGTAACCATCAATTGTAGGCTATCTACCACGGTTTTAGCTGTGAAGGAGGTCAAACATGTTAAATGGCACAATGTTGGAAAAGTCTAATACATAATTGTTTTGGAAAATTCCAAGAATTGTAATAAGTAATAATAGTAATCGTTTCCAGGGTATTGTACTCTTCATGCACAGGAAAAAGAAATGGATCATATGAACAAAGAATTCTATTATTGATAATGATGATCATTCTACTTTGAGTGACTCAGGCAGTGGCCTAGAGTGCACATGCAGCAGCTGATTTTAGACAGGAATGTATACATTATCGTATAATGTTAGGTTAAGATTTCTCCATCAAAACACTGAAATAGCCTCATACGAAGAAGGAGCCTTAATTTACAACATGAAGAACATGTCCTATCTGTTGATTTTGAAATTGGAACCCATAAATTCTGCTCGAAGCCGGAAGTGCCAATTCTGTTCATGTTTAGCCAGCGAGCCGAGTGACCTGATTGATTCAGAGTCAAAGTCTATAGTTATCGCAAGATTTCAATAACGCAGCTGCACTAGAAAATTCTATACACAAAAAAAGGTTATATTCTGATCGTAGAAATATATATTACTCACCCAGGTATGGAATAAATAGATGAGAAATGACGGTATCCTGCTCAGACGTATCCATCAGGGTGACGGCAATCTTGGCGTGTGATGGTCAATACCTTTTTTTTGAGGGGGGGGGGACTCACAATTTTAATTGCCTGGCCTGTCGCGCTCATTTATTCTTGAGCTTCAATTCAAATTTCATTTTAAACATGATAAAAATCTCTAAATTATGGTACCTAGTTTGTGGTGGTTATATTCTATTGATTTTTAAATAATCAGAAATCTTCTTGGGGATATTTATAAACATGAAGTTTTCAAAAAAAAACAGCAAAATGTACCCCTGACAAACTGGGTATGTATGGAAAGCTGGAGATTCACTGCAGAATATGGTAATTGTTTTAGACCACGTACGTCATGTCATGAAATGCGAGCCAATTTCGTGGACGATACCTTGCAATCGGGGAGCAGTGCACTTGATCTCATCAAAACAAAGGCGCTGTCATGAAGGTTGGTGAAAAATCAACATAAACACAGTCTAAAATTGAAATGTTCTTTTTCTATGAACATGACTGAATTTGGTACCACTGGAACAGGAATTAATTGAACTTTTAACACAATTTATTCAGCATTTTAAATGTATTCAGCATTATTTGGTTGCAAAGGCTACATTTGTAGGTTGAAGGTTGACTATTTTCAGCCATCAGGCTTAGCTGTGTCAGAATTCCTGAATATATCATGCGTCAGTGCTGGTACCTAATATCAGTCGTTTGTCCTTTACATCATCCATTTTATTGTATTTAGTGTGAAACTGTTTTTTTTCCTGAAACTATCATTGGAGCCAGGTGACAGGTTTCTCCATGATAAAACTTTCTCATCCACACATCCATAAAAACTTAAGCTTGATGCTCGGAATGCCTGATGTTTTGGGATGTGTATTTAGTGTGTGCGACCAAGTGGTGACAACCAATCGCTGTTTCCTATTCTGATTTGATGTTGAAAGCCAGGTTCGACATGCACCTCACCAGCTCCCTATGAATATTTGCATGCGCATGATTTGATTGGCTAGTGCTCACACTGAATCATTTGCATAACCAGTTTTTATCCAGTAGTGTATTTAAAGAAAAAGTAAAGGATCAGTTCAAAAATTTAGGTTTAATATTGTTGTCAGAGTATGAAGGGGCAGTGGTGGTCTAGTGGTACAGGGCGCTGGATCGCTGATCCAAAGGTTGGTGGTTTGAGGCCCACGCTCCACAAGGTTGTCGTTGCCCCCCCCCCCCCCCCCCCGGTGCAGCTAACTGGGTTATCAAAGGCGGGCCATGTCTCTCACTGTCTATGGTGAGAGGCATGTAAAAGAACCATTGCTGACATTCGTAAAGAGTAGGCTGCAAAGCCATCAGCGTGTTTCTGTCCCTTGCTAAAAGGGTTGTGACAGGAAGGGCATCCGACGTAAAAAAAAAAACCTCTGCCAAATCAAAACGTGCGAATCAGATGATTCGCTGTGGCGACTCCCGAGTAAAAAAGGGAAAAAGCCGAAAGGAAGACAGACAGACAGACGTTGTCAGAGTATGCCTCAGGCTAATTTACTGAGGATTTACATTCTCCAATCAGTCACAATTAAAATATCCAACAGTTTATCAGTGTACCCAAACAAACAAACACACACACAGTAGCATGAGGGAGAGAGGCATGAATAGGAACAAGCTGACTTATAAAGGCAGTGACTGCAGCAGTAAGTGGACTTTATCAGATTAAGTTTAAAATGACAGAGAATCACAGCTCTTTGCCTTCTGGTGGAGCATTACAATGTGCCATAGCTTCAACAGAGCAAGCTGACTGTCCAAAGGTAGTATGTTGAGGGGTTACAGTCATCCCTTGCTACTTTGCGATCTGAGCATCACGGCCTTGGTCGTCGTCGTCTTTTCCTTTCGGCTGTTCCCTTCAGGGGCCGCCACAGCAAACCATCCGCCTCCATCTCACCCTGTCCTCTGCATCTTCTTCTCTTACTCCAATGACCTTCATGTCCTCTTTCACCACATACATAAATCTCTTTTTTGGTCTTCCTCTAGACCTTCTGCTTGGTAGTTCCAACCTCAGCATCCTACTGCCAATATAATCACTATCCCTCCTCTGTACATGTCCAAACCATCTCAATCTAGCCTCTCTGACTTTGTCTCCAAAACATCTTACATGGGCTATCCCTCTGATGTACTCATTTCTGATCCTATCCATCCTCGTTACTCCCAGAGAGAACCTCAACATTTTCATCTCTGCTACCTCCAGCTCTGCCTCCTGCCTTTTCCTCAGCGCCACTGTTTCTAAGCCATACAACATCGCTGCCCTCACCACCGTCTTGTACACTTTTCCCTTCATTCTTGCTGACACTCTCATATCGCACATCACACCGGACACTTTTCTCCAACCATTCCAGCCTGCCTGCACACGCTTCTTCACCTCTTTTCCACACTCTCCATTGCTCTGAACTGTTGAGCCTAAGTACTTAAAATCCTCCACCTTCATTATCTCTGCTCCCTGTAACATCACTGTTCCTCCTGGGTCTTTCTCATTCACACACATGTATTCTGATTTTCTGAGGCTAACCTCCATTCCTCTCCTTTCCACGGCATACCTCCACTTCTTTAGATTTTCCTCCACTTGTTCTCTGCTCTCACGACAGATCACAATGTCCTCTGCAAACATCATAGTCTATGGAGATTCTTGCCTAACCTTGTCTGTCAGCCTGTCCATCACCATCACAAACAAGAAGGGGCTCAGAGCTGATGCAGTCCCAACTCCACCTTGAATTCGTCGGTCACGCCGACAGCACACCTTACCACTGTCTTACATCTCTCATACATGTCCTGCACCACTCTAACATACTTCTCTTCCACTCCAGACTTCCTCATGCAATACCACAGTTCTTCTCTTGGCACCCTGTCATATGCTTTTTCCAGATCCACAAAAGCACAATGCAGTTCCCTCTGACCTTCTCTGCACTTCTCTATTAACATCCTCAAAGGAAACATTGCATCTGTGGTGCTCTTTCTTGGCATGAAACCAAACTGTTGCTCACAAATGCTGACCTCTGCTCTTAGTCTAGCTTCCACTATTCCTTCCCATAACTTCATCGTATGGCTCATCAACTTTATCCCTCTGTAGTTGCCGCAACTCTGCACGTCTCCCTTGTTCTTAAAAATGGGCACCAGCACACTTCTCCTCCACTCCTCCGGCATCTGCTCACTCTCTAGTACCTTGTTGAATGTTCTTGTCAGAAAATCTATTGCTACCTCTCCGAGACACTTCCATACCTCCACAGGTATATCATCAGGACCAACTGCCTCTCCATTCCTCATCCTCTTCAGTGCCCTCCTCACCTCACCCCCACCAATCCCCGCTACCCCCTGCTCCTCAATGGTCACCTCTTCTACTCCCTTCCCTGTCTCATTTTCCTCATTCATCAGCTCTTCATAGTACTCTTTCCATCTTCCCAGCACACTTCTGTCATCAGTCAATACATTTCCCTCTCTGTCCTTAATCACTCTAACTTGCTGCATGTTCTTCCCATCTCTATTTGTCTGCTGTGCCAACCTGTATAGATCATTTTCTCCCTCTTTACTGTCCAACCTATCATACAAGTCATCATACGCCCTCTGTTTGGCCTTTGACTTCGCTACCTTCGCCTTACGCTGTGTCTTCCTGTACTCCTGTTTACTCTTTTTGGTCCTCTCAATGTCCCCCTTCTTCTTAGCTAACTTCTTCTTTTGTATACACTCCTGGACTTCCTCATTCCACCACCAAGTCTCCGTATCTACTTTCCTTCCAGATGACACACCAAGTACTCTCCTACCTGTGTCCCTGATCACATTTGCTGTGGTTGTCCAGTCATCTGGAAGCACTTCCTGACCACCCAACGCCTGTTTCAACTCCTCCTTGAAGATAACATGACACTCCTCCTTTTTCAACTTCCACCACTTTGTCTTCTGCTCTGCCTTTGCCTTCTTCACCTTCCTCACCATCAGTGTCATCCTGCACACCACCATCCTATGCTGTTCGGCAACACTCTCACCCACTACTACTTTGCAGTCACTGACTTCCTTCAGATTACATCGCCTACACAAGAAATAGTCTACCTGTGTGTTCCTGCCTCCGCTTCTATAAGTCACGATATGTTCCTGTTTCTTCTTGAAGAAAGTATTTACCACAGCGATTTCCATCCTTTTTGCAAAATCGATCAACTGTCCTTCTGTGTTCCTGTCCTGGACACCAAACCTGCCCATCACTTCCTCGTCCCTTCAGTTGCCTGCACCAACATGTCCATTGAAGTCTGCCCCAATGACTACTCTTTCACCTCTGGGGGTACTCTGCATCACTTCATCTAACTCACTTCAGAATCTCTCCTTCTCTTCTCGCTCACATCCTGTCTGTGGGGCATAAGCACTAACAACATTGAACATCACGCCTTCAATTTCTAACTTGAGACTCATCACTCTGTCTGATATTCTTTTCACTTCTAGGACATTCCTGCCAAACTCCTCCTTCAAGATGACTCCTACTCCATTTCTCTTCCCATCCACACCATGATAAGACAGCTTAAACCCTGCTCCTCAGCTTTTAGCTTTGCTACCTTTCCACCTGGTCTCCTGAACACACAGTATGTCCACCTTCCTCCTCTGCATCACGTCAGCCAGCTCTCTATCTTTTCCTTGCATAGTTCCAACATTCAAAGTCCCTACTCTCAGTCCTAGACTCATGCCGTTCCTCTTCTCTCTCTCTCTGCCTACGGACACGCCTCCCGCCTCTCCTTCTTCAACGTCCTCGACCAACAGTGGTCCAATTTCCACCAGCACCCTGTTGGCTAATAGCACTGATGGCAGTCGTTGTTAACCCGGGCCTCGACCGATCCGGTATGAGATTTGTTTATGGTTTGCATTTTGTATTTTGGCCAAAGTTTTACGCCGGATGCCCTTTCTGTCACAACCCTCTGCATTTCTCCAGGATAAGGGAGAGAGACACTGGTTAGTGCACCCCCCCGCCTCATGGCTGCATTGCATCGCGGCCTTGGTACATCGCGGTATTTTAATTAAAAAAAAAAAAATTCACAAGTTCAAAATTCGTGCTGAAACTCACATGTAAGCAAGCGGAAGGCAGGGACCCAAGGCAGGCTGCGTCTATTGTTTCCAAATGAGGTGCCCCTCCTCCCCAGTTCAGATAGGGACTGCCCACTCAACTCAATCTCGCAAGCTGATTGGCTTAGACGCGTGATACTGTTGCCTCCCGCCCACTCAACTCAATCTTGCAAGCTGATTGGCTTAGACGCGTGATACTGTTGCCTCCCGCCCACTCAACTCAATCTTGCAAGCTGATTGGCTTAAACTTCAAGTATTTATATGTAAATTCTATTTAAATAGTAATACATTACAGTATTTACAAATGCATATAACTGTGTAACGTTTAATATACACTTCTTGATATTGTATAGATGCGAAAACATAAAAATGAGACAACATGGTAGAAATGGGGGGGGGCATTCCTACTTCACGGTTTTTCGAATAGCGCGGCCAGGTCTTGTCTACATTATCTGCGATATTCAAGGGATGACTGTATAGTTAAATTTTGTTTGGAAGCTCTTCTATTTGATATTTCTGAACTAATAAAAAAAAAAAAAAAAAAAAAAAACGTGCGAATCAGATGATTCGCTGTGGCGACTCCCGAGTAAAAGGGAAAAAGCCGAAAGGAAGACAGACAAATATTGTTAACTGACATAATCAATTAAACACATTGGAGCCAAGCCATTTGGCTTAGGCAGTATTGCTTAAAAATAAAGCTCAGAAGCATTGATTGAGGGGAACAGTCAGGATTCAGTACTGAAATGTTGAAAAGTTGAGAAACGGTTGTAACCTTGAAAATTACCGTAGTAGTTATTGTGTATTTGGCTTCTGTTTGCATTAAAATCTCAGTCCACAATAGTTAAGAAAAAACTGAATAAATACAGAAACCATTTACTGTGTAAAATATGCTAAATATGTAAATTTTTCTTGTCTTTTGATTTGTACTTATATTTTTTTTAAATTGCAATCTTTTAAAAGCCACGAAAATTATGCAATGCAAGTTAATAGCAACAACTGCATACAAATGTGGCGCGCTCTGCTTAGTGTGGGCGGTGCCCACATTCGGCGGCGCACGCTATGGAGCACGCCACAAATGTTTAATAATGAATGTAAAAATGAATAAAAATGTTTAATAATTTAATTAATAAATGTTAATAAAATGGTTTAACATGTTAATAAAATGTTTAAATGGTTTAATACATATTTTTCTTTTACTTTTAACACACATTTCATACATATTTCAGACAAAATTGGTGTACTTTTATAATTTTTAAAGGGTTTATGAGGTAGTCTTGGGTGCCTTGGAACGAATCACGCGTTTTACATGTAAAATGTGCCTCTACTTACGAAAACTCCAGGTTTCGAAAAAGGCGCTGGAATGGATTAATTTCGTAAGAAGGGGGCCGACTGTACAGCTACAGGTTAGATGAGCTTACAGTCACATGCATCACAGACATCAGACTGATGTTTACTAATTTATGGGAATGAAGGTTCTCCTTTTTCCTAATAAACAGATGACTTCCATGTTTACAGTTCACCACACATGCAACTTTTTGCAGTACAGTATTTCCCCTCTATGGATTCATTCTGTTTTGTTCATCCACAAAGAAGCTTTTGACAACAATGGCTTATTTTATTTATTTTTTTTTAAATAAAATGCACAATGACGTATATGATGTATGCAGGTTTTTATTACGTTTGGTCTTAAATTTTCTTTTATGATTCGGTTGACATTCTCGGTTACCCAAAGCCCTGTGTTGTTTAATAGATTATTGTTCCTGGTTTTTGATTGTTTTGATCGGCTGATTTCCACGAAGCCAAGCACGGCTGGCAAGCAAACACAAAAGGACAGACATGGAAAAACTTCAACCTGCAGAGCAACCGATTGCCAAAACTTGGGACGCGCTTCCTGTCACATAAACAATGCAGCGTGTGAGTCCAATAAAATTAGAGCTTCAAGGTATCGGACCCGCCCACACAGAAAGGATTGGCTCTCAGCTTCGCGCCACAGTGACATGGCATTGAAAGTAGATGAATAGATTTGCTCTGAGCAGTTAGAAAGTGAAGCTGCATCATCTCCTGCTTGGCCTTTTAAGATGCTGGCGCTGCGGGCAGCACAAACAACCATCGTACGCAACACTCGCGCTGCACCGCCATGACGACCGCAAAAGTGGTGAAGCATGATTCAAGTCGATCAGACGAAACTCGCATAGGTTGTAAGTCGACAACTCACTGTATTCAATGCATTATACAAACTACTGTAATATATCTTAGTCTGTTCTATTTAATGTGTTTATGGAACAGTACAGCAATATTCTAATGTATCGATGCATTGGAATTTTTTTAAATCAATATATCGATACCAATAATAGCTTTTCAATGACACCCCTAGAGGTTAGGTATGTGTTGATCAAGGCACTGTTTACATCGGCAGTTCAGAACGTACACTTTTATTTGATTGGCCGTTGAGAGAGATATCATTTGACCAATGGTAAACGAGCATAGATAGGAAAAGCCAAAATGTCACATATAAGCTTGGTTCTGATTGGTTATTCACGTTTCGCTTTCTTACTCATTCAACATTGTGCCCCATGAGGCTGGAGATTGAGGAAATGGTGACAATTATCACTAAAGAAAACGAATCGCTTATTCAGGTGATAAAGACGTGAAGAATAAATTCCATTGGGACTGACTATTCGTTGGGATCGGCGTTCAAGATCAGGCCAGCCAGTGGACGTAGCCAGCATACACTCGTTGACCGACCAGTTTCATCGGAATCGTCACCTCTCACTCATTTGACTGACAGGAAGACGCACTCGGAGGTAAATATCAACAAGTCAAAAAAGAGAAAGGCTGCTGAAAGGCTCATCAGATTAGCTTCTAAAAGGAAATAAACATTTCTGTAATGAAGCATTCCTGGAACAAGTACTTTGTAAATATGTTGAAAATTTGGAGTAGTGTTGCTAGTTATGTGGTTGTGACTTTGGGAGCTGAGAGAACTGTTCAACAGGCAAATTTTGTTTCTATTGAAAACAAGTTCACTGCAAAAGAGGGAACTACGTTCTTTAATAAAGTAACTGAAACATTTACGGGATTATGTCAAATATTCTGTCTTTGTGTTTAATTTATATTAATAATTCCTTTCATTCTAGCATGAAGTTAACAATTCTTTTTAGCTGAGCATTATTGAGACTATTTTTGTGTTTGTGTCCAAAACTCAAGCTTCTATGTACTGAAAATATTCAGCTGAGCAATCTGAAACAATTTCTAGTGATCTAAAATGTATAAAACTCATTACCTTTAGCCCCCTGGACCGCCAACCAGGCTCCGCCCTGGACCTGGATGGGGGCCGATGGCCCCCAGACCCCCGATTAAATTTTCAGCTGAAAATATAATTTCTCATTCTCATCCCCGACAGCTATCTGTCATCATGTTATAGAATACTTCTAGCAGACTGAACAAATTTCAATTTGTTCCACATTTGTATGTCCCAAAATTATGTGCTTTCCAAAAATCTTTGTACGGTTAGACACCATGAAACCCACAAACATTTTTGAGCAGTAATAAACTTTCCAAGCCTACTAATTTTAATGTACACTAAGTTAGTACAGAAAACCTGTGGATCCTTTTGATTGATGATTAAACTAGGTATCCCGATTTGTGCATTCATTAGCAGAGCCATACACACAGAGAAACAGAAAATTCTAAATGCTTACCAAACTTTTAATCACCATTTTACAGTACTTGAATCTGGGATGAATTGTTTTGGTATGATCAACAAATATTTTAATTTCATTTTGTATTATAGCGTGCTTTGATAATTATTGTATTGCTTTATAGCGTTAATTATTCATTACTTTTCAAATTATAACAGAATTGTACCTGTACTGACCTTAACCTTTTTCATTCAGTATTGAGAGTAAGCATGAGGTCACGATTCTGAGTGGACTTAACGAATTTGTAGTGAAGTTTTATGGACCACAAGGAAGTAAGTCATACCCCCTCAATATTATTTTGTCTGTACTGTAATTTGTTGGGCAATAGTAATGTATTTGTATCTTCAGCCAATTTAGGGCTTGGCCTTGTGTTGCACTGGTGTCTGCACTGAATCAATGTTCTCTTAAACCCTGCATTTTTTTTTTTTATCTTAAAAAGCCTTATAGTGGTTCAAAAATACATGAAAATGAATTAAATTGATTACATCATTGTAAAAGTGTAATAATTGAAACTTAATGTCCATGTTTGGCTGATCCATTTTAAGAAGCATACAACCAAGCAAAATATGTGCCTTAAAATATGAACATTAGCATTATGCTCATTTGTAAACAAATTGTATAAATAATTGTGTAAAATTATATAACAGCGGAAGCATTAGTTCTCTAATTAAGTCAGTGGGGCTCATCTGATCCTCTGCCCTGGTACTGTACACCGGTTTTGTGCTCCATAGTGATGTGTGCGAGGCAACCTTCTGTGCTGTTATTCCAAGAGTGTCTACACTATGAAGTTTCCTGATCTTATATTACGACTGATTCTGCCGCTCCTTGTGCTCTCACTCTCATCTGTACTTCCGTCAGTGGCAGAGTTGCATGATTTGAAGTGATTTCAGAATAAAGTGACTTGTTTGTGAAAAGGTTATGGTTCAGTGTTGAAGGAGCAACTGCACCACTGCTTTCAGAACACTGCTGATTGAACCTGCCTGCTGAAAGTGTCATTCACACCTGTCTCTTCCCACAGTTTACCGCACACTGTACTGTGCTCCATTGTTATAACTGAGCTTCATATTCTTGCGCTTCGGATCCTATGGCCACCAAACCAGAACCCCTCATCGCTTTGACTGCACCTAGAAGTTCTATCAATAAATATTTTGAACAGAACTGATGACAAAGGGCAGCCTTGGTGGAGTTCAGCCCCCACTGGAAACAAATTCGGCATGTTACCAATGCAAACCAAAGCTCCGGCAACACGGAGACTGAACTTCCATTTTGAAAATTCCATTTTCCGCATGTACATCATGGGGTGTTCCTTCTCGAGGTACCATGGGTACGCGTGAAAGTTATATCAATGAAAACGGGGTATAAATTCCTTATTTCCATTCACTGTATTACTTCTGCTGTTGCAAAATTATTGACACACAGGCAGTTGAATCAATATGAAATGTTCCACTTGTATGGTTTTAATGGTATTTAAAAAGAAAATGGACAAATGTTTAAGATGTAAAGCAGATCTTGTGATTGATTCTGGACAAAGCTGCATCCATACAGCAAACAATGAGCGACTACGATTTGCCTTGTCACTGGACGTGATCAGTGACATCTTCAAGCTCTGATCGGTAATGTTTCAAATTCTGTCGCAGGAAAGTTCTTACAATCCATTTTGCATAAGAAAATTTTGTCGCTTTTTTCTCTGGTGTTTCCAGGGATCCCTCGCTACTTCGCGCTTCAATTCATGCGGCTTCAGAGCATCGCTTTTTTTTTTTTTTTTTTTTTTTTTTTTTTTATACTGTATATATGTATCAAATTTAAAAATAAGGAAATTAACGAAGAATAGGGCAAAAGGTTAAGGAAATGCCACAAAAACAAGGCCAAGTATGCAACAAAAAAAACCCCTAAACCAACTAAAAACACCAAAATCTCCAATCAAAACTAGTTACGTTGTTGTGAGGTGCGCATATAAGTGCGTGCGCGTCTGTATGTGTGTATTTATATTTTATTTACATTTTATGCATTATTTTTAAATGTTTAATTGTAATAAGCATTTATAGCAATGAATATGTATTTATTGATATTATACACACACATGCATGTATGTATACGCCTGTTGGGGGGGGGGTCCTACTTTGGGATTTTTGTGGTCGTGTAGGGATCAAGGTCCCAATTAACCACGGAAAGCGAGTGATCCCTGTATTGACTATGCATTGTTGCTTACTCATCGCTCCTGTGTGGATGCAGCCGAATACGCAGTATTCATTTTGTTTGTCGCTCTTTCTCTCTCTGTGCCTCTGTTTCTTTTTCTGTCCTCCTTGCGCTCTCTCTCTCTTTCTCTCTGTGTGCTGCTGTTGCTTCGAGTAGGATACCTGTTTCCACCTTTTTCTCTGTTTTGCGTGATTTATTGAGTCACTTGTGAGGTTTTAGGTTTAGTTTCTCCTTTTTTCAAGGGGTCAAAGAGATGGTGCCTCAAGGAGAGACTCCGTTACCTCTCAATTACGGTTTCAAGTCTGTACCTGATGAAAATGTCAAGGTGGGATGTTTTCATAGCAGTTAATCTCAAGTTGGCCGTGAAACCATTTTGGACCATATGCATGTATGATGAAAAATTAAAAAGTGCCAACCAGTCAAAAAGTACAGCAGTCATACATAGATTCAAATCTTCAAGACTGAAAAAGTGCTAATTAGTAAATAAATAGATATACAGACACTCCCTGACTTATGTTCATTCGTTTTACATATTTTTCGATTTTTTTTTTTTTTTAATTGTCAAATTTTGAGTTTCGCATGCTCTCTGTAGTACGAGACATACCTATGTAGTACGCAGACGTAATGACGCTGCGTCCATTGTTTACAAACGACAGACTGCACGTGCCCCTCATTCTTCCCAGTTCACTGCTTGTTACCGTTGTTAAGACGTTGTCTCTGTGATCTTTGTGTTTACACTGTTTTGCGGACTTTTGTAACCCTAAGCAAATCTGGTTGGTCAGAAGCGTAAGCCGACTAGTGATAGTGGTAATTAGAAAAAGCGGCAAGCCATCTCGTTAGAAATCTCCGCCGACCATCTGAACCATTTACAAGCAGAAAGATCGCAGCACAGAGCAGGTGAAAGGTTCTATTTGATATTTGATGAGTGATTAAAATGTATCTCTTTGAAATTATTTTGCTTGAATTTAATTTATTTAAAATTAATGTTGATATTATTTGATAGATTTGATATTTTACAATGTTATGTTTATCATAATTGATTTAGGGGTGTTTTATGAGATACAGTATTGGTATTTATGGATGTATATTACAATATGAATGTCATACGTAACTGGAACATACAGTAACAACTTACATTTTAGTTAGGTTCCGGACGGCTGAATGCAAGTTGGGGAGCGTCTGTACAAAGTTGTATACTGAAAGAAGTCAAGACAGCCCATCCCACACTTAATCATGTTTGTTCTGCATCACTGTCTTGATGGTAGCAGTTCAAACACATCATATCCAGGGTGTGTTGTATCCTTAAGGATGCTTTGGTTTACGTAATACGGTGTGAACAGTGTAGTTCTTCCAGCGTTGGGATAAGGCATTTGACAATCTTCTGGTCCTTGTTTATGACCCTCTGGAGTGCTTTCCTCTGAGCCATTGTGCAGCTGGAGAGCCATACGCCAGGTTAGGAGGCTCTTTATGGAGCATCGGTAGAGGGACACCATTAATCTCTGGGTGACATTCTTTCTCAGCCCCCGAAGTAAGAACAGTCTCTGTTGGGACTTTTTCACCAGCTCGAAGGTGTTTGGGCTCCATGTCCAGACTTCCCCTTTCCAGACTGCCAGGAACCGGAAGTCAGCTATCTTTTTTACACAGTCCCCACTGATTGAAATTGGAGTAATGTTAGTTTGCTTTTGCCTACAGTCAAAAATCAGGTTCTTGGTCTTTTGTGGTGTTGAGGAGCAGGTTGTTCTCCTCCTTACACTACCATGAAAGCCATTCCACCTCGTCCCTATAAGCTGACTTATCCTCCCCTGGTATGAGTCTCACCACTGTAGTGTCATCTGCAAACTTCACAACAGTGTTGCGATAGTAAACGGGGCTACAGTTGTGAGTGTAAAGAGTGCAGAAGATGAGGTTCAAAACAGCCCTGTGGGGAGCCAGTGCTGAGGCTTAGGGTTGTAGATGTGTCTCAACTCCATCTGACTGTGATCCAATGCATTGCTCCGATTTCCAGACCTGAAAACAGTGTTTTTCTTTCTCGAAGTAGCTGCTTAACCTCCCAGGTCATCCAGGGCTTGTAGTTTGAGTAACCCCAGATGCATTTGTCCTCTGTGACAGTATCTATACAGTTCTTCATGTAGCACAGGATACTGTCTGTGAACACTCTCAGGTCCTGATGTTCAAACCAGTTGGTCCTGTTGAAGCAGTGCTGCAGTGGTTGAGTGGCACCATCTAAGTTTTAATGTCTTTTATGTTGGTAAAAGCAGTTTTGCATAGGGGGCTGTAGCCCATATGAATTAGATTTGTTTTTAGCTCCTCTAGTAGCACACTGAATATTCTGGTTTCCTACAGGAATTTACTTTGCATCCTGTATAAACAAATCAGTAGAGGTTTTCCAAAATGTACATCGATTCATAAATCGTCTGATAGATAGGAGAATTGTAATAAATGACATGGTTTCCTTCTGTTCTCACTCTCTACAATATGACAATTTTTATTTATTTTATGTAACTCTGAAGCAGGAGCTCATTTATCGCAGTACATAAATTTCTCACAGATCTGAGCTTGTGTGTGTGTGTGTGTGTGTGTGTGTGTGTGTGTGTGTGTGTGTGTGTACATCTGGCATCTCGTAGACCCCTCTCTTGTTCGTTATGGCTCCAACACTGTCCACGGCATTTTCTCACCGCTGGTGCATGGCAGTGACTGCCATCATGGAGAACGTGCTGTTCTCTGCTATACTGCTTGATTCTACTCTGCGTGCCTGATCTACTCTTATCTCTGCAAAGAACCAAATAAGAAATCTAACTTTGTGACTGTATGCAGTTAAGCTGATCATGTCTTGGAAGTGATAAGCTTGATCGTACTGTAGGTAAAGTTCCATGTGGAGGGTGAAAGACCTTGTTTGTTGCTTATCAATCAATGCCTACTTGTCTTGCAATCAAGAGTCATAGAATGTATTGTGCTTAGAGCTAGGTTTTTATCAGCTTTAAACGAGCCAAAAAGGTCCTTTGTGCTCTCCTTCACTAGGATGACAATGGGTTCATCCCCTATGAGCCAGTCTCCTGAAGATTCTGGGGCTTTTAGAGTGCTCTATAGAACTTTGAAATAATTCCCCTGGGATTTAGTGACCTAACCAGTTAAGCCATATGACAGAGAGGCCTATGGTGGTAAACCTATGCTCCCTTAAAGAAGAGCACACTAAGAGTATACATTGCTATTTATGTTGTTGTTTTTGCTTTTCAACTTTGACACGTTCCTTTTTTTGTATCATAGAGTATCAGTATCAGGGGCAGTGGTGGTCTAGTGGTATAGGGCGCTGGATCGCTGATCTAAAAGTTGGGGGTTCGAGTCCCACTCTCCACAAGGTTGTCACTGTCCCCCCGTGTGCAGCTAACTGGGTTATCAAAGGCGGGCCATGTCTCTCACTGTCTATGGTGAGAGGCATGTAAAAGAACCATTGCTGACTTTCGTAAAAAGTAGGCTGCAAAGTCGTCAGCGTGTTTCTGTCCCTTGCTAAAAGGGTTGTGACAGGAAGGGCATCCGACGTAAAAACCTCTGCCAAATCAAACATACGAATCAGATAATTCGCTGTGGTGACTCCCGAGTAAAAGGGAAAAAGCCGAAAGGAAGACAGACAGAGTATCAGACCGATTGATTGAACCTCAATTGATTAATAATTCACTTGAGAATTTATCTGATTGCTCAGCATGACATGCTCCTGGACTTTTCACTTGAATTTGAATCGGTGAAAAACTAGAACCGAACAAATGTAAAAGGTAGTGCGAATGGCCACAATGAATGAGGGAAATGAGAGAGAAAAAAAAAGAGTAGAAGAGGTGACTGTTGAGAACCAGGAAGTAGCGAAGTGAGTCGGGCATGATGAAGAATGGAAAGGCAGTTGGTCCGATGACCTACCGGTGGAGGTATGGAAGTGTCCAGGAGAGGTAGCAGAAGATTTCCTGACAAGAACATTCAACAAGGTCTTCGAGAGTGAGAGGATGCCAGAGGAATGGAGAAGTGTGCTGGTGCCCATTTTAAAGAACAAGGGAGATGTGCAGAGTTGCAGCAACTACAGAGGGATAAAGTTGATGAGCCACATGATGAAGTTATGGGAAAGAATTGTGGAAGCTAGACTAAGGGCAGAGGTCAGCATTTGTGAACAACAGTTTGGTTTCATGCGAGGAAGGACCACCACAATGCAGTGTTTGCATTGAGGATGTTAATAGAGAAGCACAGAGAAGGTTAGAAGAAGCTGCATTGTGCCTTTGTGGATCTGGAGAAAGCTTGTGACTGGGTATTGAGAGAGGAACTGTGGTATTGCATGAGGAAGTCTGGAGTGGCAGAGAAATATGTTAGAGTGGTGCAGGACATGCATGAGAGATGTAAGACAGTGGTGAGGTGTGCTGTCGGTGTGTCAGAAGAATTCAAGGTGGAGGTGGGACTGCATCAAGGGTCAGCCCTGAGCCCCTTCTTGTTTGCTCTGTTGATGGACAGTCTGACAGACGAGGTTAGACAAGATTCCCCATGGACTGTGATGTTTGCAGATGACATTGTGATCTGCAGTGAGAGCAGAGACCAAGTGCAGGAAAATCTAGAGTGGTGGAGGTATGCCCTGGAAAGGAGGGGAATGAAGGTTAGCCTCAGTAAGACAGAATACATGTGTATGAATGCAAAGGACCCTACAGGGAGCAGAGATAAGGAAGGTGGAGGATTTTAAGTACTTTGGCTCAACACTCCAGAACAATGGAGAGTGTGGAAAAGAGGTGAAGAAGCATGTGCAGGCAGGTTGGAATGGTTGGAGAAAAGTGTCCGGTGTGATAGGAAGGTATCGGCAAGAATGAAAGGAAAAGTGTACAAGACGGTGTTGAGGCCAGCGATGTTGTATGGTTTAGAAACAGTGGCCCTGGGGAAAAGACAGGGCTGGTGGTAGCAGAGATGAAAATGTTGAGGTTCTATTTGGGAGTAACGAGGATGGATAGGATCAGGAATGAGCACATCAGAGGGACAGCACATGTTAGACGTTTTGGAGACAAAGTCAGAGAGGCTAGATTGAGATGGTTTGGACATGTACAGAGGAGGGATAGTGAGTATATTGGTAGTAGGATGCTGAGGTTGGAACTACCAGGCAGAAGGCATGGAGGAAGACCAAAGAGACAATTCATGGACGTGGTGAATGAGGACATGAAGGCGGTTGGTGTAAGAGAAGATGCAGAGGATGGGGTGAGATGGAGGCAGATGATTTGCTGTGGCGACCCCTGAAGGGAAAAGCCGAAAAGAATATACAGTTTTGAGAGGATTTCCAAAGTTAAGGTGTTGATATTTTAGAAATTGTTGAAATTGTTCATATTTTGATCTCACACCCACACAATTACCTGTCAATGATGTGATTCTTTTTAAGTATATGAAGAAAATTACAAATATTTTATATATTCATCTTCATGCATTATAGAAATTGAATATATATTTTTAAATCCCAGTTTATTGAATAAAATATTAGATGCCACAACATAGAAATTTTGACATTTTTGCATTAACAAAATGTTAAATGATGCACTTCTTATACCAAAAAATGGCTGTGTCTGGTGCCCTGTGGGCCCCAGACCCCTGGCTTCTGTGAGGCTTTGCCACCCAGACCCCCCCCCCCCCCCAAACTGTCCGTAACATTTTCCTTGGATTTCTTCTCTGCCATTTCACATCCCTGATTTCCGCCCATTGCGATAAAGGTTGTGTGAGGAAGGGCATTCTATGTAGAAACCTATGCCAAATCAAATACAGTAGGCCCTTGACTATTTGCAGTTTTGCTTTCATGGTTTGCATATTTGCGGACTGTCGCAGCTGTCACGTCATTCAAATTCAGCCATTGGCTGTCCTCCTTCATGCTGGTTAGTTGAGATTATGTCATGCCCCTTTTTCTTCATTCGCGCACAAGTTGTCAATGAGCCTTTTTTTAGTGTTTTAATTACCAGTTAATCGCTATGATGCCACTCAAATGCTGGCTAAGCACCAGAAAAAGGTAATAACGTTTGATGTCTCTTCTGAAGAAATAAGACTTTCTCCTGAAGAAACGACAGTTTCCTCTGAAGTGCCTGAAGAGGAATAATCATCTGAACTGCTGTAAAACACTCCACTATTAGTCTTTGTCAATTATTATTCTAGTACAGTACCGAAGTTAATGTTTACAATGTTTGTGTGTGATTTTATGTACTGTGGTGTAGCATGTTTCTCATTTTGTTTTGTTCTTTTGTCCTTTTTGTTATGGTCTGTGTTTTGAGGGACTTGGCGCTGTGCCTCTCACGAACTGTTTACTTCCTGAGGGGCGTGGCTGAGCTGCTCGGTGGCACACACCTGAATTCACTATTCTCATATACTCTCAATAAACACAAGCACACTCACCTCACATTACGTCGCCGCTTCTTTTGTACTCTAACCTTAAAACTCTGTTTTCGACCCGCTTCGGCTGAGGGGCGTGGCTGAGCTGCTCGGACTGAATGCAGTCTTCATCTACTTCCTATAAACACAAACTGCATGCTCACTTGAGTTGAAGTGCGTTGCTTAAGTGCTTCCTCTTTGAATAATAAATGCACTGTGCCATCTCACACTGCCTCACAAATAGTAATGCAATATATCCCTCTAGTGGGCATTTTTGAAACCTACAGTGCTATATGTTTCAAGAAAACTACATTTAAAGGTGTTCTTTTATATTTGTATGCTATATAATGTTTATATTTTATCAGGAAATATCACAGTACAGACGCTCCCCAACTTGCGTTTTAGTTAGGTTCCGGATGGCCGAACGTCAGGTGAAAAACAATAAAAAAAAACGTAAGTTGTTACTGTATGTGTAAACTTGTGTGTGTGAGAGAGATAGAGAGAGAGACTGCCTACAGAGTCAGTCAGAGATGAACGGAGGCTTAACTCTTTAGTTTTTAGTTTAGCTTTTTAAGTTGTTTAATTCAGTAAATGTTTAATAAATGTGGTGCGCTTCACCGAATGTGAGTAAAACGCGGCTCATCTGGACCTCAGACCCCTCAAGGAATCAAGTTCAAGTTGAGTTTGGACCTCTGATCTGTCAAGCAAGGAATGCGCTTTGAATTCCTCGTCTTAAAATGCTCCGGCATCCCGCGTGTGGGCGGTGCGTGCCACAATAAACAAATGTCAGAGATGTGTAGTGTGTGTGAGAGAGAGAGAGCGAGATGGAGAGAGACAGTGTTGTGTGTGTTAATAAAAAAAATTAATAATGGTTTAATTAATAAATATGTTGATAAAATCGTTTATGTTAATAAAATGTTTAAATGGTTTAAAAAATGTTTTTCATTTATTTATTTTTACTTTTAACACATTTCATACAAAATTCGTGTACTTTTATAATTTTAAAGGGTTTATGGGGTATTCTTGGGAGCTTTGGAACGAATCAGGCGTTTTACATGTAAAATGCGCCTCTACTTACAAAACTTCCGCTTTACGAAAAAGGCGCTTAATTTCGTAAGTAAGGGGCCGACTGTATAATGATTTTAGATTTTGTACTAGATGTCCTCCCTGGAATCAAGATGTCTGTCAAACACGAAGGGAAAATTTGCATAATTTACCTAAACACAGGATATAGAACATGCTTTGAATGTGCAGTTATTGGGTACAAACAGCTCTCCTGCCCTCGTTAGATAGCGTAAGAAGCACCAGCTAATGGTCGCTCAGTGACAGGTGGTGAAGTGAGTGAAATAGATAACCAGGGAGGGATCACTGTGTGCTCGGAGTCAGAATAGAGAGTGTGAAATCTTCCGGCTGAGTATGAACATGAGCCTTCTGGTGCTGTTGTGATGGAAACTGAGGCTAAAAATGTGTTTCCTTCAATGATTGACAAAGCTATAACAATAATAAAGTACTTGAGATAAAAATATAGAACACATTTTGTGCCCAAACATTCGAACAGATTCTGTGGAGGACAATGTGCTGTTCGATGTGGGTGAACTGGAAAATTATATTTAAAGTGACACTGAAACTGTAAAACAGTGTCCACACAGGAAATGACTGGTGACAAGCAAGTTGCTTTGCTGCCGAGCGAGATCGGAATTGCTTCTCTTCGTCGCTGATGCGTCGACTGAAACTGTAAGCGGCATTCAACTAGTTCCCTACAGTAGATCTATGTGAGCTTTATTATTTTATTTTATTTTAGCTCAAGTCATAATAAATAGATTGCAATCATTATTATTTCGTGGAAACTATACAATGGTGATTTCTTGGAAACTATATAACTGGAGATCATAATAAATAAATTACAATCATTATTATTTTGTGATAACTATACAATGGAGACTCCTGTGAGCTAAGAATTTAAACATTTGGGCTCGACTACTGATAGGAGTTACAGGCTGGCGTTATAAGCAGCGTATAGGGTTTTTTATTTTCAGGAGTTTTCCAGCTATGGTCTAGGGGCAGTGGTGGTGTCGTGGTATAGGGTGCTGGTTTGCTGATCCTAAGGTTTGGGAGTTTTTCGAGCCCTCCCCTGCAGCTAACTGGGTTATCAAAGGTGGGCAATGTCTCTCACTGTCTATGGTGAGAGGCATGTAAAAGAACCATTGCTGACTTTTGTAAAGAGTAGGCTGCAAAGCAGTCAGTGTGTTTCTGTCCCTTGCTAAGAAGGGTTGTGTTAGGAAGGGCATCCGACGTCCAAACCTATGCCAAATCAAACGTGGGAATCATTTGTTGTGGCGACCCCCGATAAATGGAAAAAGCTGAAAGGAAATCTCTCTTCCGGCTATGGTCTGGAGTGAAAGCAGGAAAACAAACATTTAGTTTTCTCTTCATCGTCTTTGGCTCATTGATATCTGTATTAATTTGTTTCCCCTGCCTTGTTGGTTTAATAATCTAGTTAACAAGTTTATGTCCCTATTCATATTTGGTGTGGCAAGTGTATGAACTTTTTTTTTTTTTTTTTGGTATTTCATTTTTGTCATGAATATTTAGTAACATTTTATTTATTTATTTTTCTGAAACAGCAGATTTTTTTATGGTTACTGATAAACTCAAAAATCCAGTGTCTCAGAAAATGTGAATAATAATTAAGACCAATTAAAAAAAAAAAGCATTTTTAATACAGAAATGTTGGAGTACTAAAAAGTATGACCATGGATATCACTCAATACTTGGTTAGAGCTCCCTTTCTATCTTTGTCTTTTGGATTCACATTCTTTCAGCAATTTATGCAAAGAGTGTGTATCAGTACATTACAGAAAATAATGAACTTTATCACAATATGCTAATTTTTTCAGAAGTGTGTGTGTGTGTGTGTGTGTGTATATATGTATATACTCGTCCTTCTCAAAAAACTCCTGTCATGTACTGATAAAAATTAAACTTTCATATGTTTTAGATTCAGTGCACACCAACTGAAATATTTCAGGTCTTTTATTGTTTTAATACTGATGATTTTGGCATACAGCTTATGAAAACACAAAATTCCTATCCATAAAGGTAGTCTAAACGAGCTATTAACCTAATGATCTGAATCAACCTATTAACTCTAAACACCTGCAAAAGATTCCTGAGGCTTTTAAAAACTCCCAGCCAGTCGTACTCAAAACTGCAATCATGGGTAAGACTGCCGACCTGACTGCAGTCCAGAAGGCCATCATTGACGCCCTCAAGCAAGAGGCTAAGACACAAAGAAATCTCTGAGCGAATAGGCTGTTCCCAGAGTGCTGTATCAAGCCACCTCAGTGGGACATCTGTGGGAAGGAAAAAGTGTGGCAGTAAACGCTGCACAACCAGAAGAGGTGACCGGACCCTGAGGAAGATTGTGGAGAAGGGCCGATTCCAGATCTTGGGGGACCTGTGGAAGCAGTGGACTGGACTCCAGGTGCCGTATTCCCCAGGACAAGCCACTTTTGAACCAGAAACAGCGGCAGAAGCGCTTGACCTGGGCGACAGAGAAGCAGCACTGGACTGTTGCTCAGTGGTCCGAAGTGGTCCGAAGTTTGCATGTCATTCAGAAATCAAGGTGCCAGAGTCTGGAGGAAGACTGGGGAGAAGGAAATGCCAAAATGTCTGGGGTGCCATGTCAGCTGCTGGTGTTGGTCCACTGTGTTTTATCAAGGGCAGGGTCAATGCAGCTAGCTATCAGATTTTGGAGCACTTCATGCTTCCATCTGCTGAAAAGCTTTATGGAGATGAAGATTTCATTTTTCAGCACGACCTGGCACCTGCTCACAGTGCCAAAACCACTGGTAAATTGTTTACTGACCATGGTATTACTGTGCTCAATTGGCCTGCCAACTCTCCTGACCTGAAGCCCATAGAGAATCTGTGGGATATTGTGAAGTGAAAGTTGAGAGCCACCAGACCCAACACTGTGGATGAGCTTAAGGCCGCCATCGAAGCATCCTGGGCCTCCAAAACACCTCAGCAGTGCCACATGCTGATTTGCCAGGAGAGCAGTTCTTGTGCCAAGTGTAAATTTTGATTTCGGGAGGGTTATGGTGTGGGATTGTTTTTCAGGAGTTGGGCTTATGCCCTTCATTCTAGTGAAAGGAACTGAATGTTTGAGCATACCAAGGGATTTTGGACAATTTCATGCCCCAACTTTGTAGACACAGTTTGGGAATGGCCCTTTTCTGTTCAAACATGACTGCACACCAGTGCACAAATCAAGGTCAGTAAAGATATGGATTAGTAAGTTTAATATGTCAGAACTTGACTGGTCCATACGGAGTCTTGACTTTAATCCAATATAACACCTTTGATGAATTAGAGCAGAAACTGCAAGCCAGGTCTTCTCGTCCAGCATCAGTGTTTGACCTCACAAATGCCTTTTTGGAATGATTTTTAAACATTCTTGTAAAACACTCCTAAACCTTGTGGAAAGCTTGTCCAGAAGAATTGAAGCTCTTATAGCTGTAGAGATTGGGCTGACATCATATTAAATCCTATTAAGAGTGGGACGTCACTTATGTTCATATGCGTGTTATGAGCGAATACAACTCCAAATGTCGTATTTATTCTTACTTCATATTTTGTCCAAATTTTAATTTCATGTGCAATAATGAGGGGGCTTGGAGTCTCAGAATTTTATTTCTCAAAATGATGTTTCATTGTTACATTTATACATATATTTACATTTATAGCATTTGACAGACGCTCTGATCCAGAGTGACTTACAAGTAGCGCTTTTTAATATATATAATACACACACACATACATCCGAGTAATTGAGTGTTAAGGGCATTCGAGACATGGGATAAGGAAAGTTTTCAACTTCTGAACATCATATATGTATAAGGATTTGAAATATCAGGGTGCTCAACATGGTACATGTAATATATGTATGTGGTCATAAAAAGTAAGACCCTCAGGTACATGTTGTCATGACCTATGCTCAGTCACTCTTACTGTCTGTTCACATTTCAACATCTCATCCAGTATCTGACTTGTCATCGGATTCTGAGACACGCTCCTTATCTTTATCACTACTGCCTTCTTAATTTCTTTTACAACATCAAGTCCTTTATGTCAAACGAGTGTGGCATTAGCAGTCCTTCAACCAGTTTCATCTGTGTTCAGTCGGGCTTAGTATCTCTTGACTAGGGATACGTGATCTCTTCCATAGTGCAAGCTGATACTTCACTATGATCACATGCGTTTGATGTTCCTTGACATCACGGATTTCATCTTTCTGTGTAAAGTATCCAACGTTCGTATGTCTTTTGTCATAACAGGTGTTTGATCTGTGCTTCTTCAAATTCTGGTTTCTTCTGAAGAGTGCCCAGTAGTTTCACTTGGGCATGTCTACATCACACTTGTGTGATTACTACAAAATTTTGAGACGGTTCAAGTTTACATTTTGTTGTCGGTCATGACTCTGCTTCAAGTAATGTATCCCCAAAATATGACCAGAATACCCATATTCTAGTTTACGGAGTGTTTCCTCTTCATTTCATTGACAATAGTTTCAGTAAATTGTAGTGAATTTGGGCAGGATGCATGTGGGCCATATCTAGCTCGCAGAGTATAGTTACTGCATTGTTCACCTCAAAGCAAGTACAGAAATTATTCATATTCCCTGCATAAGATTTACTGCTTCTTGTTATATGCTGCTTCCTTTGTACTTGGTGGGACATCCAGCACCTCACCATGTTCTTGTGGTTCACCAACATTGAAGAATCCCTTTGTACTTGCCTGTCACCTGCTGTAGTCCTCTTGATGGCTCTTTTTAAGTTTGGCTCTGGCAGTGGTGGAGAGCAGTGATTTCCCCCATCATTTTTATCACCGTGGACCGGTCAATGCTTTACAATCTTACCAGGGGAAGGGGGGCATAGATTGTTTATATATTGTAAATATAATAATGTTTATATATATATATATATATATATATATATATATATATATATATATATATATATATATATATAAATAAATTAAATAAATAACATTATACAGTCAGCCCCCAATTTACGAAATTAATCTGTTCCAGAGCCCTTTTCGTATAGCGGGGATTTTGCAAGTAGGGGTCGCACCTTACATGTTAAACACCCAATTCGTTCCAGGGCTCCAGTCTTTGGACTGGATAAACCCTTTAAAAATGATAAAAGTACACAAATTTTGTATGAAATACGAGTTAAAAGAAAATTATTTATTAAACCATTTAAACATTTTATGAACATAATAAAAAATGTTTAATAATGGTTTAATAACACACACACCTCTTTTTCTCTCTCTCTCTCGAGCACGCTGCGGGCCACGCCCACAAGACGTGAATTCAAAGCGCATTCCCTGCTTGACAAACTCAACTTTAATTTGATTCCTTGAGGGATCGGAATTCCAGATCAGCTCAAATGCGCCCACATTTATTAAACATTTACTGAATTTAAACAACTTAAAAAACTGAAGTGTTATTCTCTCTTTCTCTCTCTGTCTCTTGCACACGCGCGCTGCGGGCCACGCCCACAAGACGTGAATTCAAAGCGCATTCCCTGCTTGACCATTTACTGAATTAAAACATCTTAAAAAAACTAAAGCGTTATTCCTTCTCTCTCTCGCGCGCGCGCCACGCCCATAAGACTGAATTCAAAGCGCATTCCCTGCTTAACCATTTACGGAATTAAAACAACTTAAAAAAAAAACTCGACTGAAAACTAAAGCGTTATTTTTCTCTCTGTTTCTGTCTCTCGCACACGCACGTGCTGCAGGTGACGCCCACAAGACGTGAATTCAAAGTACATTCTCTGCTTGACAAACTCAACTTTAATTTGATTCCTTGAGGGATCGGAATTCCAGATGAGCTCAAATGCACCCACATTAATTAAACATTTACTGAATTAAAAAACTAAACTAAAGAGAGCCAGAAGGAAGCTTCACTATCTGGGAGGCCAGCTGGGTGGGATGTTGAGAGACAGCCAATGAGAGAGCAACTCGCACGGCGTGTGAAATTTTGATCGGCCTGTTTGAATTTTGAATTTCTTTTTGGAAGACTGGGACGGAAACTCAAGAAAATGGTTTTCGCAACCCGGAGATTTCGTACACCGGGGTCTTTGGAAGTTGGGGGCCAATGTATTTACAATATAAACAATGTATGCCCCCCCTAAAATTAAATAAATAACATTTTATATTTACAATATAAACAAGACCCCCACCCCCCCAAGTAAAATTGTCAAGCGTTAACTGGTCCGTGGTGATAAAAAGGTTGGGGGAATCACTGCTCTCCATCACTGCCAGAGTCAAACTTATACTTTTCTTCAAAAAAAAACAAACAAACAAACAAAAAAAAAAAACAGGTGATGGTGCACCAGCTGGGAGAATGAAGTCTCAGTCCCACCCAAAATCCCCGCTAATGTTTGAAGCGTGTCCAACATGCCTCTGTTCACACGCTGTCCCCTTGTGGGTTACATTTTAGCGCTCAAATGACCGACGTGTCACCGAGAGAATCCGGTCATTTTTTTAAATAAAAGATTTTCAAAAATAAAAGATCTTCCAGACTCAGATAATTAATAAACCAGAAATTATAAATTATTTTTTCTGCAACCCTGTACCGACTGAGCCATGGGTACCAGTTCGCGGCCCAGTGATTGGGGACCCCTGGTGTAGAGGATGTTGTTTCCAGAGCTGAAGGCAGAGTATCACTCCAGCAGGAACAGCTTGACAAAGTCAAAACAATCGCGGGAGAAATGAATATTGAAACTTTCCAAGGTGAACAGTCATGGTGTTTCAGATTTCTGAAATGAAAAATGGTCATGTGATAGGGAAGGTAATAATTAATAGGTGGGAATTGAATAAGACTAAATTCAGGGGAGAAATGGGGGACAGACGAAAAATAAAATTCATATGAGCAACCTTCTGCAAAGGTTAACTGGTCAAAGTGTAAAAGTTTGTTGTTTTGAGAATTAAGTAATATGAGCATTAGTAATTAAGGGCATCTGGGCTACAGTGAAGCAGGTTTTTCTGTATTTTTTGTGACGGATAGCTAAGGTTAGGGGTTCGAGTCCCACTCTTCACAAGGTTGTCACTGTCCCCTCAGTGCAACTAACTGGGTTATCAAAGGCCGGCCATGTCTTTCACTGTCTACAGTCAAAGGCATGTAAAAGAACCATTGCTGACTTTCGTAAGGAGTAGGCTGCATAGCCATCAGCGTGTTTCTGCCCCTTGCTAAAGGGTTGTGTCAGGAAGGTCATTTGACTTGAAAACCTATGCCAAATCAAACATGTGAATCAGATGATTCACTGTGGTGACCCCTGAAAAACGGGGGGAAAGCTGGAAGAAGAAGAAGCACTAAAGATGTACTAAAAATGTTGTTGCTGGTACTTATTCAATGTGTACGTCGCCGTGAGTGGCAGCTGGTTCTGTTTCACTGACATAAGCATCAAAGTTTCATGGAGCATTTGGGACTGAAAATGAGCATGACACCAGCCACATATATGCAAGCAAAGGTATAGCATGCCCCATCTACAATTTTAAGGCTAATTTGACTCTTGATAATGACTTCCATTGCTTTTTTTTTTTTTTTTCTCTCTTGCTGTAGCGCCATATGAGGGAGGTGTATGGAAGGTGCGAGTAGATCTTCCAGACAAATATCCCTTCAAATCACCATCTATAGGTATTGTCTCTTATTGTTAAGAATCACTTTAAAAATTAATGACTTATGAATGATTGCAACATTTTTGAGGTTTCCAGGAAACAGTTGTAAGGTATGCTATTTTGCTTTTCTTTATTTGTTTTCTTTCTGCAGGATTCATGAATAAGATCTTTCATCCAAACATTGATGAAGCGTAAGTGGATATGTGCTTGTAAAGTATATCGAAAGCAGAGTTACTGTCTATCTGTTAAGCCTGATTGTCTGAACAATAGAACAATCAGGTGAATGTGTCAGGGATGCATTTTGTAGGCTGAAGAACTGTTGTATGTTTTTTCAATGTGTAGCAATCCACTGCTCAGCGTGTATATGCTCACGTTAACTTCTGCATGTATGCAATCCAATGTTGTTGGTTTTTTATTTATTTTTTTAAAACAGAATTAAAATGGTATAAAGTGTGTGCACACACACACACACACACACACACACACACACACACACACACACATATATATATATATATATATATATATATATATATACACACACCGTACTCGATGTAATAAGCGCCCAGGGAACTTGAAAAATTGGAGTGGTGGGCGCTTATTGTTCTGTTATTATGCTTTCCACCTTGATGGTAATAAGCACTTACCATTCCACTCCACTGGTGACATTTTAATAAGAGTTTTACTGGTACAGTATTTGTGTTCTTCATTTTGTGGTATCAACAAAACTACTTGCATGAAAGTTGAAAATAAACAGAAAACAGCACAATTTAAACAAACATAAAAAGACCTCTTTTCCCTGCCACGCTTCCTTTCCTTTCGGCTGTTCCCTGAAACATTTTCCCGGAAGTAACATCAAGCCAATCAACACAAATGCCAATTTTAGCACATGACACGTTGAAGCAATCAACACGAACATAAACAAAAGCACATGTCCAGGAATGTGCTTAAATTTATGAAGTTAGTAAGCACGTGAATCGGGTGAAAAATACTCATCAATTTCTGATAGGTCCATATCTGGGTCATTGCTCCATTCATTCAGAGCATCCGATAGTTTTGCTGTAGCAGTTTCTAATGGTTCATCGGTTGTTGGACATTTACCAAGAGATAACAGCAAAATATTTTTTGTTTTTTTTAAAGCACGGCGGAACAATCAAATGTGTTGTTACTGATTAACATTATATACATTCCCCAGTGGCAGTGGCATCTTGAAATACCATGTAAACTCCCTTTTACAGGCAGTGAATGCCTAATTTTACTGTTACAGAGACTGATCGAATAAAATTGCCAAGTTTGATCTACGATTTTGCTACCAGTACACATGGCCAGTTATTAGACACAAGATAAACATGAGGGGGGGGGGGGGGATTTGGAGCAGGACGCTTAATACGTTGAATATGGTGTGTCTGTATATAATAATACTAGTCCTTCGAAAAAAATTTGCATATTGTGATGAAGTTCATTATTTTCTGTCATGTACTGATAAAAATTAAACTTTCATATGTTTTAGATTCAGTGCACACCAACTGAAATATTTCAGGTCTTTTATTGTTTTAATACTGATGATTTTGGCATACAGCTCATGAAAACCCAAAATTCCTATCTCAAAAAATTAGCATATCATGAAAAGGTACTCTAAACGAGCTATTAACCTAATCATCTGAATCAACGAACTAACTCTATACACCTGCAAAACATTCCTGAGGCTTTTA
>CM045730.1:24134053-24226553 GCA_024760905.1 Plotosus lineatus
ACATTGCGGCATTTTAATAAAAAAATAATTTAAAAAAAATTTAAAATTCGTGCTGAAACTCGCATGTAAGCAATCGGAAGGCAGGGACCCAAGGCAGGCTATGTCCATTGTTTCCAAACGACAGACTTGGTGCCCCTCCTCCCCAGTTCAGGCAGGGACCGCCCACTCAACTCAATCTCGCAAGCTGATTGGCTTAGATGCGTGACGCTGTTGCCTCGCACATTCCTGCGGGATTTTTTGTGATCTTACTGTATAGTGTTTGTAAACGTCCTGCACCGTGGAGAAGTTACTGTCAGAGGTGAGTACAGTACTTAAAGTATTTATATACTTTATATATACCCCCCCGCAACCCTTTGTATACTAAAATGATCACAATGTCTGTCTTCCTTGATGACTAAAATAATAACAATATACAGTGGAAATTGTTGATAAAAATGAATAATCGGAACCCAATAATAGTTGACAATTCACCTTCTGGTGCTGGACCCCTAACATGACGGGATAGCATGGTACTAATGAAAGCCATTTCCAACGCTGGCTTATGGGTACTCCTGATTGTTTTTTTGACGCACGCATTTTCCACAAGAGCACCAAATATTTGCTGGTTGTTTGCTATGCTTTTTCCCATGTAAGAGCTTCTGCCGACTCTCCAATATCGTCCTCGGAGTCGTCACTTTCCTGGTCCGATTTCACTAAATGTGGATAGTCTTTTTCTTCAGTGGTTCATATAAATAACCTGCTCCTTCTACGAAACTGTCTTCATCCATGGGTTAAAAAACTACTATAATGTCTGGGGTTTTTTTTCCCGTGAACTTGTATGTGTCAGGTATATAGCCTTGCATTTACATTGCAATCTCGCAGTTCCAGTGGAGGCTTTGTCAATGATGTGACGTCACAGGAAATGCGACACTGCAAAGCTCCTGTGCTCTGAAGCTTAACGTTAGTGAAGCCCTTAAATCGCGTAAAGCTGGTTTGTGAGAGAATCTTATAAATGCCTTATAGGTGTATATTTGTTACTAGCTATTCACAATACATCAAATTATGTATATGAGCACTTTCACTCCAAGTACCCTTTAAGGGAACAATATGTTGATTTTAAATTTCAAGTTGAGACGGGTAGCAAGAAGAGGCTGGAAAATTCAATTGCACTTCTAACGAATAGCTGTTAGATCAGTTACCACTAATGAGGTCCATTGGCAACACGACTGAGTATGAAAAGGGCTTCAGAGTCTCTCGGAAGCGAAGATGGGTAGAGAGTCACGAATTCCCCCAATGTTGCACAGAAAGATGGTGGAGTAATACCACAAAGGTGTTTCCCAGCGAAACATTGCAAAGAGTTTCAAGTATCATCATCTATAGTGCTTAACACAGGCATGTGATTTTTCCACGTATTCACGGAATTCCGATTTTTTTCATTGGCCCAGTTTAAAAAAAAAAAAAAAAGATTTTTCTCACGCAGAATGTCAAAATAACCTTTTCCGCTTTTATTCCGTTCTGTGTTTTGCATAAAATGACCTCTTTTGAAATGTTACTGCTGATTGGCTGATGGCTTTCTAATAGCCAATCGCTGATGTTGAAAGCAATCTGTTCAGCTTTCGAAAGCATGTCGGTAATGCATAGAAAAGATTCTGCTCGAATCAAATAAATAGACAAAGTCTTGAAAAACAAGTTTAGGTGGAAATGCATGGAAAAAGGAACCAGAGCAGTCAATTGTCGGAACATTTGGTGTTCTCGCGAAGATCACAGAACTCTACGGACTTAACCCTTTGTTTGCCGTTCGACCAGAAACTTTCGTGCAAATAAAAGACCCCGTGAAACAAGCAGTTTCCGTCGTCGATCGAGTAGTTTGAGAATTTTCTTGTCTAGTTTCCGATTATATTTTTCAAATTATTGTGAATGCATGCATGTTTTTGGCGTAGAACGTTCATGTGTGTATTCCGTGAACTGAATCAAATGAGCCGACTCTATGGTCACTGAACCATTTTTCTGCTTTTAGAATAAATAAATTATTGCCGCATTAACTCACCAGTTTTTCGTAATTAACTTATGTAAACAGGCATTGTTATTCACTGTTTCTAAACCGTAGTGGGAGTGTCTGCTTGTGTAATTAGCTGATGAATATTGGAAATGTAAAACTATGAATCTGAGCCTCAACCGAAACGCCCCAGCACCCAGAAGGACAACAAACGTTCTAAGGCAGCCTCCAGAAGGACATTTCAGGCTGCACAAAAGGAAGCAAGAAAGTGCCATGCTAAAGCACTCAAGACAAAGAAACATTAATTCAAAAAACATATGTCATGTTTCACATGTCATGTGTATAGTTTGTTTCCAGATTGTGTTTAAAGACAGTGTTGTGAGGCAGGACATATCTATGAGTGACTATTTGATTTGTGACAGTGACACTTTTATTAGTGTTGGAATCCCACATGGTAAACCCACAAGTTGAGGTATGTACAGATCCTTCTCAAAAAATTAGCATATCGTGATAAAGTTCATTATTTTCTGTAATGTACTGATAAATATTAAACTTTCATATATTTTAGATTCATTGCACACCAACTGAATGATTTTGGCATACAGCTCATGAAAACCCAAAATTTCTGTCTCAAAAAATTAGCATATCATGAAAAGGTAGTCTAAACGAGCTATTAGCCTAATCATCTGAATCAACCAATTAACTCTAAACACCTGCAAAAGATTCCTGAGGCTTTTAAAAACTCCCAGCCTGGTTCATTACTCGAAACTGCAATCATGGGTAAGACTGCCGACAGAACTGCTGTCCAGAAGGCCATCATTGACACCCTCAAGCAAGATGGCAAGACACGGCAAGAAATCTCTGAGCGAATAGGCTGTACTTCCAGAAACCATTGTCGGGGAACAATCCATTGTGCCATCAGCTGTTTCCAGCTATTTCTAAACCGTACCCAGAAGCGCAGGCGTTTTCTCTGGGCCAGAGGTCATTTAAAATGGAGTGTTGCAAAGTGGAAAACTGTTCCGTGGTCAGACGAATCACGATTCAAAGTTATTTATGAAAAACTGGGAAGCCATGTCATTCAGACTAAGGAGGACAAGGACAATCCAAGTTATCAGCGCTCAGTCCAGAAGCCTACATCCATGGTGGTATGGGGTTGCATGAGTGTGTGTGTGTGTGTGTGTGTGTGTGTGTGTGTGTGTGTGTGGCATGGGCAGCTTGCACATCTGGAAGGTATCAATGCAGAAAGGTATATTCAGGTTCGAGAACAACATATACTTTCATCCAGACGTCGTCTCTTGCAGAGAAGGCTTTGCATTTTTCAACATGATAATGCCAGACCACATGCAACGTTAATTGCAACGTCATGGCTGCGTCGGAAAAGGATCCGGATATTGAAATGGCCAGCCCGCAGTACAGATCTTTCACCTATAGAGAACATTTTGCACATCATAACGAGGAAGGTGCAACAAAGAAGGTTCAAGACAGTTGAACAATTCGAGGCCTCTATTAGACATCAATGGGATAGCATTCCTACTTCTAAACTTGAGAAACTTGTCTCCTCGGTCCCCAGACGTTTTCAGAGTGTTGTAAGAAAAAAGAGGGAATGCCTCATAGTGGTGAAAATGGCCTTGTTCCAACTTTTTTTAGGGTTTGTTCACGGTATGAAATTTAAAATCAACATATTTTTCCCTTAAAAATGATCTATTGCTGACTGATCTGCAGTTAAATGGAGCCTGTACCAGTCCATCGTGGTGAAGAAGGAGCTGAGCTGCAAGGCAAAGCTCTCAATTTACTAGTCGATCTACGTTTAAACCCTCACCTATGGTCATGAGCTTTGGATAGTGACCGGAAGAACAAGGTTGCGGATACAAGTGGCTGAAATAAGCTTCCTTCGCCAAGTGGCGGATCTTTCCATTAGAGATAAGGTGAGAAGCTCTACCATCCGGGGAGAGCTCGGAGTCCACACGCTGCTCCTCCGCTTTGAGATGGGTAAGTTGAGATGGTTCTGGTCAGAATGTCTCCCGAACACCTCCCTGGTGTGGTGTTTCGGGCATGTCTAACCGGGAAGAGACCCCCAGGGTCGACCTAGAACATGCTGGAGGGACAATGTCTCTCGGCTTGTCTGGGAACGCCTCGGTGTGCCCCACCCCTTCCCGGAAGAACTGGAGAGAGGACTGTCTGGACCTCTTTGCTTAGTATGCTGCCCCTGCGACCCGGCCCTTGAAGAAGCACAGGACGATGAATGAATGAATGATCCATTTTCTCAGTTTAAACTTTTGACCTGTCATCTATGTTCTGTTCGGAATAAATATTGAAATTTGGCACTTTCACATCATTGCATTCAGTTTTTATTCACTATTTGTATCGTGTCCCTACTTTTTTGGAATTTGGTTTGTACTGGTTTAAAATAAAAATTCTATGAGTGTCGTACAATAGACTTGTTTTTTTTGTTGCAGATCTGGGACTGTGTGCTTAGATGTGATAAATCAGACATGGACTGCTCTTTATGGTATGTACGAATTTGTGTGTGAAATCTATATAAGTGTGGTATTTGTGAATCAATGCAGCATAATTTTGGCTGGTTCCTATATAGAATTTTGGGGAAGAGGGTGGGAGGACATGAGATGGAAATATATTCACGAGGCACTTATGGAGACGGCACTCTCTGGATCTCTGTGTTCGCTCTCCTCCATTTTATAAGCTTTCCTGCGAGCACACAAGACACATATCAGGTAAACTGCCAATTAGGCACAAGTGAGATTATCTGTTACATGGTACCTGCTGCTTCTACCTGACTTTACTGCTGATGCACAGCTGAAACCCCAAAGGCACATTCATTTTATTGCCTGACTCAGGTGGTGGCCCTGTACAACATAATCTCCTGATATTTGGTGAAATTATCACACTTGAGTGATTTGAGAAACCAAAATCCATAGATAGGAGCGACACCTCAATTGACATTAATTTTTACATTGCATAGCATACTTAATGGCTTTGATTTTGTTTCACTGTACCACAAACATGCTTTCTCTCTAGTTACTATTTTCTTTGGAAGAGACACAAGTACAGTGGTGCTTGAAAGTTTGTGAACCCTTAATTTTATTTCTGCATAAATATAACCTAAAACATTATCAGATTTTCATACAAGTCCAAAAAGTAGGTAAAGACAACCCAATTAAATAATTCAGGCAAAAATATTTTACTTAGCCATTTATTGAGGAAAGTGATCCAGTATTACATATTTGTGAGTGTCAAAAGAATGTGAACCTTTGATTTCAGTATCTGGTGTGACCCTTATTTGAAGCAGTAACGGCAACGAAATGTTTCTAGTAACTGTTGCTCAGTTTTACACATTGGCTTGGAGGATTTTTTTTTTTTCCCCACCCATTCCTAGGTACAGAACAACTCACAATGAATTCTGAGATGTTGGTGGGTTTTCTCACACAAACTGCTTGACTCAGACCTTCCACATCATCTCAATTGGATTAGGGTCAGCACTTTGACTTTGCCATTACTAAACATCAACTTTACTCTCCTTTAGCCATTTTTTGGGAAAACAGCTTGTATGCTGAGGATTACTTATCTTGCTGCATGACCCACTTTCTCTTGAGATTTGATTCATGGACAGATATCCTGACATTTTCTTTTAGTATTTGCTGGTAGAATTCATTGTTCCATCAATGATGGCAAAGTGATCCTGGCCCAGGTGCAGCAAAACAGGCCCAAACCATGATACTACTACAACAACACTTCACAGATGGGTTGTAAAGATCTTATGCTTGAATTCAGAGTTTTCCTTTCTCCAAACAACATTCAAGCCAAAAAGTTGTATTTCAGTCTCATCTGTCCACAAGACATTTTTCGAAAAGCATTCTTTTTTTGTACAGATGAGTAGTACCGTTTTTTTTTTTGAAGAGCAGTGGCTTTCTCCTTGCAAGACTGTCAGGCACTCCATTGGTTGTTCAGTGTTGTTCTGATGGTTGATCCTTGAACATTAAGATTAGTCAATGTGAGAGAGACCTTGAGTTGCTTAGAAGTTTCCCAGGGCTCCTTTGTGTCCTTGCAACTGTTGCACACCTTAAGTGATGTTTGTTACTCCTGTGGAGGATAAGTCGTCTTAAATTTCCTCTGTACACAGTCTGTCTTACTGTGGACTGGTGGTGTACAAACTCTTTAGGGATTGTTTTGTTACATATTCCAGCCAGATGAGCATCAACAACCCTTATTTCTGAGATCCTCAGAAATCTTTTTGTTCTTGCCGTGTGGTACCTTCGCAAACATCTATTTTTAGGACTTGTGTAAAAGTGTGATGTTTTTAGTAATTTATGCAGAAATGTATAAAATTCTTAAGGGTTTGCAAGCACGACAGTATACTCGGGACTCACACATTTGAAAATTTTACTTGCACCGCTTCAAGTCTGGAATTTTGTAAATTTGTAAAGTGCTGAAAAATCAAGTTTTTATTTAACCTCTTCAATTGGTTACAAGTAATTTCCATGGTACAAACTTATCGGTATTTTAATTGCTTTGTTTACTTTCTGAAATCAAGAAATGATAAACTTGGCACTGTCTTGTATCAATACTGTAACAATGCGCAGCGTGAATCACAAAGACTCTGTACTGTGTGTGTGTGTGTGTGTGTGTGTGCGTGCATGTCCGCTTTGTCTCTGTACTGTGTGGGCACACGCTCGCTTGCCTCATCTCTGTATCGCATGTGTGTGGGTGTATGTGCGCGCGTGCCTAATCTCTGTATCATGTGTGCGCACGTCTCGTCTGTACCGTGTGTGTGTGTGTGTGTGTGTGTCAGATTATCAGTGTGAATTCAATTAAATATGATCATTTAACATACAGTTTCTCCAAGTATTCTTGATTAAAATGCCATGAATTAGGTGTTGGCTATCCTTACAAACGTCTTTTTTGTAATGATATTGCATACAAGTCCATGAAAGTGGTTCTTGAAATTGCAATATTTGTTACTGAAAAGTTTTTAAAGTGCTTGAATTTTTTTGGCTGTATGAACCCTGATACTGGCAATATACAAGTGAAAATGATAAGGGCAAACAAATGCTGTAAATGTAATAACATGGCACCTGCTGGCTCCATTCGCTTTCTCCAGTTGGCACTTTCTTAGGCCAGTGCTGCCACCATATCAATTAGATTAAAATAAATTATATTCAAATAAGTTAATGCTATTTAAAGAAGACTGTATTGTGTATAATAACGTTCTTTTGAGTGTCTTGTATGCGCAACAGTTCAGTAAAAATGGTAATAATATGCAAAGTGTGAACAGAAAACTTGACATGCCACAAAATAAGCTGCATGTAAAACTAAGCTTTTGCTCATTTTCCCATAAAAATATACCAAAAAAGGGTAAATGTTTTGGGGAAAATATCAACTCAAGCCACACTATTTGTGCTAAATTTATCAACATATAATCAGTTTAAAATCACAAGAGCACAAGACCAGTAATTTATAGGACAATGGTAGTATTTTTCTGTTTGAGGAGAAATTTATTTGGGTGCCAATGCAGTGTAGACAAGATGGGTTACATGTTTATATTGTCTGGTTCCATTTCAGGAGCACATTTATGCACCGATTAGAACACAAAGACAAAAGCATAAACAAGTTTATTGACTCTTATTTGGGGGTTAGATAGGGGTTATGTGCTCATATCTTCTGGTTCTAGTAAGGAGTGCATCTGTGTACCTATTAGAACATCCAGGCAAAAGCATACTGCAGTAACATTATTTCTTAACTTCGTAATATTTCTACTATGGAGGTAGGACATTCTGGTTATATTATCTACATAGGCTTAAATGAAATACTCGGGGTCAATAATTTCACAAAAGCCCCCCCCTCTTGCTTATGAAATAACAAAGACCATCTGTGACTATTATTTAATCAAAGCTTATGTTTACCTTCCTGAGTTCTTATCACAAGTTTCATGAGAGTTTAATTAGGGGAAGTTAGTAATCATTCATTGTCTGATGGTCTACACATTCGTCATCTTCACTCAGTTGGTTTGTCAAGTCTGGCTTTGCTGAAATATACAGTTGCATGTTATCAGCATAGAAGTTTAAGCTAATATATTTACAAGTCATATTTTTTCAAAGGAAGCATGTATAGAGAAAGAGGGCCTACAACAGAACCTTGTGGAGTAACAAATATTAACATTATGTACAGTGAATACCATTTACAATTATAAAACATTGACAATCATTTAAATAAGGCATAAACCATGAAAGAGCTATTCCATTCATTTAACATTTCTTGTCGATCAAGAACAATATTATGATTTTAGAAAACTAAACTTGGTCTCTTTAAAATCTAATATCCCTTGCTTGCAATAATTACATTTATCTTGAGCCACTGACATGATACTGATTGAGATGATTTGAGTTGGTCATGATTTGTGACTACTCTGTTTTTTGTCAATCATGGAGAACTTAATTCCCAAGTTTATATAGGTATCTCACAGGATAATGCTATGGTGGCGGTTCATCAACCGAAGGTCGGTAGAATTTAGCGGCTGCAACAGGAACACTGGGACTTAATGTATGGAAGAATGCAAGAAAGAATTAAAGAAAGCACTTTTTTGAGTGGTACCTTTTTTTGAATTTTTTTTTTTGTGTGGTATTCATTATAGTAGATTTTCTTAGTTCATTTTTGTAAAGCAAATGATCAGACCAGGTTTAAAGGTTTCACTTTGTTCCTGCCACTGTCGATGACCGACAGATTTGAGGTAATTTAATGAAGCATTATATTCATATACAAACTCGGGGATAATTCTCACTACCATTTTTGTTTATTTTTAACCCTTAACAGACCTCACCAATATATTTGAGTCATTTTTGCCACAACTCCTTGCATACCCCAATCCCATTGATCCCCTGAATGGAGATGCTGCAGCCATGTACTTACACCGGCCAGAAGAGTACAAACAGAAAATAAAAGGTAAGAGGAATATTAAGTGTTGTCAAAGTCCACTTAGCAGTATTTCATTATCCTACATTTATACATTAGCTCAGCCATTATTCATATTGAAGACATGAAAAAATGAAATATTCATGTAGTAAATTTTTTAATTTGCGTCTTGTGTCACCAGATTTTGTAAACTAGCAAAAGTGATGGACAACACACTATGTATAAATAAATGTAATTCAGATGATTAGTGTAAATGAACAGTACATCTGTGGTCAAGAGTGACACAATGGGAGTGGATGAAATTGGTCAGAAATCAATCCTTTACGCGTAGAATTAGTAAAGCATCCCTTGAATCATTTGAAAACTTTGGAACAAATTGTATCTTTTTTTTTTATTAATTTGGTAACAGAGGGCTTGGGAGGTCTCTACAAATTATGAACATGTTCTTTACATCCCTTATGGCCTTGCACAGAGATTTTTCACTGAACAGTTGTTTGGTGGTTATGTGGGGAAAGGTCAGCTGAGCTGAACACCATAATGGTAAACATTGCTGAGCTGAACTTATGTATTGCTTATCATTTGCAATAAACAACTTTTCATCCCTCATAGAGACTGGTTGAATGAATGAATATGTGTGTGTGTGTGTGTGTGTGTGTGTGTGTGTGTGTATATATATATATATATATGTATATATGTGTATATATATATATATAATATGTATGTGTGTGTATGTATGTGTGTGTGTGTGTATATATGTGTGTGTGTGTGTGTATGTGTATATATATATATATATGTATATGTGTATATATATATATATATATATGTATGTATATATATGTATATATATATATATATATATATATATATGTATATATATATATATATATGTATATATATATATATATATATATATATATATATATATATGTATATATATATATATATATATATATATATATATATATATATATATATATATGTGTGTGTGTATGTATGCACACAGTTATTTAGTAATATAATTTTATACATGCTATAGCTTATAACTACCGTATTTTCCGGACTACGAGTCACACTTTTTTCATACTTTGGCTGAATGTGCAAGTTGTACTCCAGAACGATTTATATGTGAAATTATTACATATCATTCTGTTCTTCATAATAATAACAAACATAATTTCATGGTTGTTATTTTTACACTCACAACCGCAAGAGGGCACTCTAAGCTTGGGTACCAGTACCTGCTCATCCTGTACCACTGAAGAAATGTCCCCAAAAAGAAAATCCTATTCTGTGGATAACAAGCTGCAAGTAGTGAAATATGCAGCAGAAAATGGTAAGCGAGCAGCAGAAAGTTTGGAGTGAATGAGAAATTTGTGAGGGACTAACGGAAAGTTGAGATTATTATTGCAATGAAGAAAACAAAAAAAGCTAATCACGAGCTAAAAGCTAGATGGCTACAGCTAGAAGAACGAGCTCGCATATGGGTGCTTGAGCAACGTGCTTCAGGAAGGGGTTCGTCAACAGTGCAGTCACGCCTCCACGTCCAAGTAGTTGTCAAGGAGATGAATGTAAATGACTTTCTGTGAGGACCTTCTTGGTGTTACAGCTTCATGAAATGCAACTGCCTTTCTATTAGAGTGAGGACCACATCATCACAAAAACTGCCAGCAGATTTCCATGCCAAGGGAGACATTTTCCATGAGTTTGTGACTGATAGTGCAGTGTGACTTCTATGGGGTTTTTTTTTCCCTCCTTTATTATGCATTTTTTTTTTGGCCAATGTGACATGCATTCCGGCGCGACGTATAGTCCGGAAACTATGGTACATGCTGTTTGGCTCTCAATTTCTGAATTAATTTTAGCTAATTTTGTAGAAAGCTTAAAATTAGTTTTATAAATTAAAATACATTTATTTCAATTTTCATGCAAATTGTGTATTCTAAATCAGGGGTCCCCAACCCCTGGTCCACAAACCGGTACCGGTTTGTGGATCATTTGATAACAGTCCGCAAACAAAATCTTTCATCGTATAAATTATAGGTTTTTTATTAGAGCTTATGGATCTTATTGTGAAAAACAACTGTTTTTGACATTACCACAGAAGCACTGAAAGCCCCTCTTCCGTTTCCAACCACATATCTTTGTGAGGCGGGTTTTCTGCGGTGACCGCTACCAAAACAAGACTACGGAGTAGACTAACCAGTCCATGGAAACACTTTCATCCATAAAATTGGTCCCTGGTGCAAAAAAGGTTGGAGACCATTGTTCGAAAGATCAGTCGAGATGTTTTGTCACCTCTATTAGTATTGCTAATCATGAAAGCAGCCGATTGCTTCTATAAATAATACAGCAATTTCTCAGCCATCATGAGTTTTCTAATGCTAATGTAAACAATTGTTAAATGCTTATGAACAAAGCATGACAAACAACCTTAACATTTCAAATATTTCAATGAACTTTCGCCGTCGTACAACATTTTGGCCTGTGCATTCCGGAAAAGGTAAAACAGCCTTGCTAGGAATATGATAGCTGCCATCTCGACTTGCCAGAGCTACTTTAGATCATGTGACAAGCAAACACGCTTGTGTTTGACTACTCTTAGCGCATTTAGACCCCCAGGCCAGGTGCTGAGGTTATTTCTCAACGTACGGAAATGGCAGAATGAACTGGTTAATTGTATTGTGAGTTGTCGTAATAAACCATGTATATATTTTGCCTCTTCAAAACAATAAATTTAGGATTCTGTAGTCACTTACCCTGCTGATGGGCCGGCTTCCTCATCAATAGTAATTTCTACATGTTTTCTTTTAAGATGCACCCGCATCACTGTAGTGCTCCTGTGCCAAGCAACCTCACTTTACGAAGCCTGCATTCAACACATTTTTTGGGGACTTGTGTAGATTAAAATGCTCCCAAACTTTGAGCCGAACACTTTTTTCCCCCATCCCACTGCCACTGGCAGTCGACTGAGCCCTGTTTTGTAATGTTTATGAAGATGAACAAATGTGAGGCGCACACACATGGCACGTACGTTCAACTCCGCACTGAGTGACACTTGTCTGTCGTGGCTGATTATGCAATAATCGCGAGAATGTTCGATAAAGAGATTTGTTGCCAACACTTTTAATCATCGATTTTTATTGATTTTAAAGATTCATTATTGCAGCGCTAAATGAAGTATATAAGAAAAAACAGCAAATAGGCTTGGCATCACCAAGACTGTACACTATACAGTATGAACAACAGACAAATGCAAGAGGGTTGCTGAATAGTATTAGATCAGCACAGCCATACGTTTACCAGAGTACATCAACACTGGATCTCGGACAGAGAAGGATTTCCCTCTAGAATTCTTCAGAGTTTATATTTTCTCTTAAATGTATGAATTGTTGGGTCATTAACTATGGAGATACATTTGGAGAATTTTTAGGTTTCTCGTGTAGTAATATTTTTCTAAATGCAAGCATAATATTATATATAATAATATTTTTGTCTCTTCCTCATCATGCAGGGCATCCTCTTTGGAGTACCGAATATAACCGTGAGTGTATTGAGTTGGAGATCAATACCAAGTGTCTTTTGACAAGGTTTTAAAGATCATAAACCAGTAGTTTGTTTGGGCCGGACATGACCAAAACATATGGGTTAAACTGGCTGGAGTACTTTGATACCTGCTACAGCTTGCTTCAATTCTGGAATATACTTGAGTTTTACTTTGGAGTTGTGGCCCTTTAATTGTGTAATGCTTAAGTTAGCACTGAAACTGCTGTCCTTTACTCTTAATAGGGCACTGTGCAATATGTCCTCTTCCGAGTTCTCCCCCAACTCATTCACCCAGTCTGCCCTAGTCTTTACAAGTATTTTTTTAATATGCTGTGCAGTCAATGATGCTTGAGATAAGTCCTTTAGAATTGAAAGAAGAGTTTAACAGATCATCTAAAATAGAAGGCGATGATACACATAGGAAGTTGGGAGTCATGATGTTATAGAAGGTGATGGACTTGGAATAAGCTAGATGGAGGAAGACCAAAGCTGCATGACAAATCGTGAACGCTTACAGAAGTTGAATTTATGCATTTATCTTTACACCTCTGGATTACTCAACTCTGCCAATGGGTAAAGTCAGAGTCTAGCCATATTTTGAGGGGTTTTATTACTATGGGATGTATTGCATATGGGATGTATTGTGTGGTGCATTGCGAGATTGAGAGAGGAAGTCTACAAGTGACCAGCGCTTTAAGAGAGGTTGAGATGCAAGATGTGGCTTCAACGTGGCAGCAGTTAATGTCAAGACGTAATATTTTGAACATTTGAGGCCGAATAATAATGACAAATTTGTAAGAACTAAGCCACCTTGATTTTTAGGTTCTCTAGCAGTTCAAAAAAAGTAGAATTTTTCCCCGTCCCACATTTAATGAAATTTAAAATTTTATGAATACATTAAAAAAAAACATTTAAGGAGATAAAGTGGGATATGTTGAAACAGGTGAAGGAATTTGTGAAGTACATTAATCTTGATGAAGTTCATTTTCCATACTAAGGAAAGATGAAGTGGTTTCCATTTCTTAAAGTTCAATTTGATTTTTTCAAAAAGCAGACAGATGTTTTCTTGAGATAGATTTTCAATTTGAAATTGTAGCGTTGTCCCCTATGTGAAGAGTCAGGCCGTTAACAGGATAACATTCATTCAGTTTGTACCCCTAGAAGCACTAAATCTTAAAGTATGGATAGTATGGGATCCACCTTAAAAAGGATCTGATACATGGAGTAATAAGTCGTCTGCACATGGAGATACTCTATTTTCCCTTACTGGTTACAAATTTCAGTTATTGATGGTAATGCTTTAAGTGTAACAGATAAGCATTCTATGGCCATGAGATGAAATTAGGGTCATATCCAAATTCCAAATAAACTATGCGAATCACAAGAAAAAATGACATACCGGATCGGTCGAGGCCCGGGTTAACAACGACCGCCATCAGTGCCGTCAACCAACAGGGTGCTGATGGAAATTGGACTACTGTTGGTCGAAGAAGGAGAGGCGGGAGGCGTGTCCGTTGCCAGAGAGAGAAGAGGAAAGGCATGAGTCTAGGACTGAAAGTAGGGACTTTGAACGTTGGAACTCTGGCAGGAAAAGGTAGAGAGATGGCTGACATGATGCAGAGGAGGAAGGTGGACATACTGTGTGTTCAGGAGACCAGGTGGAAAGGTAACAAGGCTAGAAGCTTAGGAGCAGGGTTTAAACTGTTTTATAATGGTGTGGATGGGAAGAGAAATGGAGTCGGAGTCATCTTGAAGGAGGGGTTTGTCAGGGATGTTCTAGAAGTGAAAAGAGTGTCAGACAGAGTGATGAGTCTCAAGTTAGAAATCGAAGGTGTGATGGTCAATGTTGTTAGTGCTTATGCCCCACAGACAGGATGTGAGCGAGAAGAGAAGGAGAGATTCTGGAGGGAGTTAGATGAAGTGATGCAGAGTACCCCCAGAGGTGAAAGAGTGGTCATTAGGGCAGACTTCAATGGACATGTTGGTGCAGGAAACAGAGGGGACGAGGAAGTGATGGGCAGGTTTGGTATCCAGGACAGGAACGCAGAAGGACAGATGTTGGTAGATTTTGCAAAAAGGATGGAAATGGCTGTGGTGAATACTTTCTTCCAGAAGAGAGAGGAGCATAGGGTGACTTATAAAAGTGGAGGTAGGAGCACACAGGTAGACTACATCTTGTGCAGGCGATGTAATTTGAAGGAAGTCAGTGACTGCAAAGTAGTAGCGGGTGAGAGTGTTGCCAAACAGCATAGGATGATGGTGTGCAGGATGATGCTGATGGTAAGAAAGGTGAAGAAGGTAAAGGTAGAGCAGAAGACAAAGTGGTGGAAGCTGAAAAAGGAAGAGTGTTGTGTTGTCTTCAAGGAGGGGTTGAAACAGGCTTTGGGTGGTCAGGAAGTGCTTCCAGATGACTGGACAACTACAGCTAATGTGATCAGGGAGACAGGTAGGACAATACTTGGTGTGTCATCTGGAAGGAAAGTAGATAAGGAGACTTGGTGGTGGAATGAGGAAGTGCAGGAGTGTGTACAAAGAAAGAGGTTAGCTAAGAAGAAGTGAGACATTGAGAAAACCGAAGAGAGTAAACAGGAGTACAGGGAGACACAGCGTAAGGCAAAGGTAGCAGTGTCAAAGGCCAAACAGAGCGCGTTTGATGACTTGTATGCTCGGTTGGAAAGTAAAGAGGGAGAAAATGATTTATACAGATTGGCACAGCAGAGAAATAGAGATGGGAAGGACGTGCAGCAAGTTAGATTGATAGAGGACAGAGAGGGAAATGGATTGACTGATAACAGAAGTGTGCTGGGAAGATGGAAAGAGTACTTTGAAGAGCTGATGAATGAGGAAAATGAGAGAGAAAAAAAGAGTAGAAGAGGTGACTGTTGAGGACCAGGAAGTAGCAAAGATTAGTAAGGGTGAAGTGAGGAGGGCATTGAAGAGGATGAAGAATGGAAAGGCAGTTGGTCCTGATGACATACCGGTGGAGGTATGGAAGTGTCTAGGAGAGGTAGCAGTAGATTTTCTGACAAGAACATTTAACAAGGTCTTAGAGAGTGAGAGGATGCCAGAGGAATGGAGAAGTGTGCTGGTGCCCATTTTTAAGAACAAGGGAGACGTGCAGAGTTGTGGCAACTACAGAGGGATAAAGTTGATGAGCCATACGATGAAGTTATGGGAAAGAATAGTGGAAGCTAGACTAAGGGCAGAGGTCAGCATTTGTGAACAACAGTTTGGTTTCATGCCAAGAAAGAGCACCACAGATGCAGTGTTTGCCTTGAGGATGTTAATGGAGAAGTACAGAGAAGGTCAAACCTTTTAAACCATTTAAACCTTTCACATTCCAGCTAATACATCTTACAGCAGCCCTCTTTGCATCAATGCAGTTCACAATGTTTCATTCATTCATTTTCTGTGACCGCTTAATCCTAATTAGGGTCGTGAGGAGGCTTGCACCCATCCCATCTGACTCCAGGCAAGGGCAGAGTACATCCTGGACAGCTCGCCAGGCTATCGCAGGGCAGAAACACGCTGATGGCTATGCAACTACTCTTGTCGAAAGTCAGCAATGATTCTTTTAAATGTCTCGCACTATAGACAGTGAGTGACATGGCTGGCCTTTGATAACCCGGTTCACTGCACTGAGGGGGGACAGTGACAACCTGTTGAGAGTGGGGCTTGAACCCCAAACCTTAGGATCAGTGATCCAGTACCTTTACCACCAGGCTACCACTGCCTCTTTCACCATGTTTAACTAGATAAAATAGTTAATTGCATTAAAGTGCACAGTTTGTTTGTTTTTTTTTCTCAGAACTTGCAGGAATAAAGGCGAGCACATGTTGCAAAAATGTGGTGGTGTCTCTTTTTCTAACCTGGTCACAAAAGCAAAACTACACCTAAGCCTATATAGTCTCTTTAAGGCAAGCTGCAGACTAAACACTATTTCCAAAAAACCTCGAGCAGCTCATTCTCTCAAAACCTTTTGCCCAGGAGAGCTCCCAGCCCTCGTCATATGCTATTTTAGAACCTCTTAGCATGAAGATCGAAACAAAAATGCGATGGTTGAGCAACACAAGAACTATCAAACGGGTTGTAATGCCTACAAACATACACACACTCATGTATGTACATGCACATGTAAACACGTACATATACATTAGTGGCTATCAATATTCAAAGTAGGTAGGAAAAATGGTATGTATTGTGAAATGATTTCAGAAAAATACTTCTATGCAACACAGCATTAATAAGCCCACCAATAATATTACTATAGTGTCCATAGTACTTGGGGCAGCTATAGCCTAATGGTAACAGAAGCAGGTTTGGGCTTGAAAAGTCACTTGTTCTTTCCCAAACTATCAGGAAAAATGTATGATGGTGGTGGGAGGGTGAGATGCACCTTCCCTTCCTCCATGTTCATGGCTGAAGTGCCCCTGAGCAAGGCATGTAACCACCAACTGCCGTTTGATTGCCCAATGTGTGTGGAAGCTGTGTGTCTGTGTTCACTTCAGATGGGTTACATGAAGAGGCAATGATTTCCTTTGGGGGATTAATACAGTATCGCAAAAAAAGTAAAATAAATAACTTGAGTCCTATATATATATATATATGTAAAATATTTAACAAGGGGTTAGGGTCAACAAGGTCTTGGAGAGTGAGAGGATGCCGGAGGAATGGAGGAGAAATGTGCTGGTGCCCATTTTTAAGAACAAGGGAGATGTGCAGCATTGTGGCAACTACAGAGGGATAAAGTTGATGAGCCATACGATGAAGTTATGGGAAAGAATAGTGGAAGCTAGACTAAGGGCAGAGGTCAGCATCCGTGAACAGTGGTTTAGTTTCATGCCAAGAAGGAGCACCACAGTGTTCGCTTTGAGGATGTTAATAGAGAAGGTCATAGGGAGCTGCATTGTGCCTTTGTGGATCTGGAGAAAGCATATGACCGGGTGTTGAGAGAGGAACTTTGGTATTGCATGAGGAAGTCTGGAGTGGCAGAGAAGTATGTTCGAGTGGTGCAGGACATGTATGAGGGATGTAAGACAGTGATGAGGTGTGCTGTAGGTGTGACGGACGAGTTCAAGGTGGAGGTGGGACTGCATCAAGGGTCAGCTCTGAGCCCCTTCTTGTTTGCTATGGTGGACAGTCTGACAGACGAGGTGAGAAGATTCACCATGGACTTTAATGTTTGCAGATGACATTGTGATCTGTAGTGAGAGCAGAGAACAAGTGCAGGAAAACCTAGAGAGGTGGAGGTATGCCTTGGAAAATAGAGAAATGAAGATTAGCCTCAGTAAGACGTAATACATATGTGTGAACGAGAAGGACCCAAGAGGAATGGTGGGGTTATAGGGAGCAGAGATAAAGAAGGTGGAGGATTTTATGTACCTACCCTCAACAATCCAGAGCAATGGAGAGTGTGGAAAAGAGGTGAAGCGTGTGTGTGTGTGCAGGCAGGTTGGAAAGAAAAAAAAAAAAAATGTCGCACTGGACTATTAAGTCGTAAACTCATGGAAGCTGTCTACCTCATATTTCCAAGATGGCGCCGGGTGACCCGTAGCCAGTTACAGGAGCTCTTCAGTTTATTTTCCTTTTTTTTTCTCTTTTCTATTGTATATAGGCGTGTTTCTTTATCTTTTTCAAATTTTCTTTTTCTTTCTTCAATCCTGCATTTGGGAAACCTACTTTTATGATGCTTTTGTTTTTCTGTGCACTTTTACTTTCACTTTTTGGATCGGCGTCAGGAAATTCATTCACCGACGGCTCTGAGCAACGCAGGTCTTACACAAAAGACCCTCCTCGGCCTGCGTGCCCCCGCCCTCCTTCACGCGGAAAAGCCCGTTGTTCCTGTGGAAATACGGAGGAAAAGGAGAGGCAGAGGGGGACGAAAGACGCGGAGGACATGTGTTCCCTCTGTCATCATGGGAAATGTCCGAGCGATTGCCAACAAGACCGAGGAGCTGGCGGCGCTGACCCGGCAGCAGAGGCAGTACCGGGACTGCAGCCTCATGTGTTTCTCAGAGACGTGGCTGAATGAACTCACACCGGACTGTGGTTTCTCTTAACGGATTCACACTCGCGCGTGCAGATCGGAGTGTAACGGAGAGCGGAAAGAAGAAAGGAGGGGGCGTGGCGGTCTGTGAATGAACGATGGTGCCACCCGGCCAACGTGCACGTCAAGGAGCAGCTATGCACGCGGGACCTGGAGCTGCTCACAGTGAGCGTGCGGCCATATTATCTACCGAGGGAGTTTTCACACGTGATTGTGTTTTGCGTATACATTCCGCCCTTGGCTGATGCGGTGGCCGCATGTGGGCGTCCCCACAGCGCTGTCAGTCAAACACAGACTTGTTACCCCCGTGCTATGATTCTGATCAGCGGGGACTTTAACCACGCCCCTCTCTCCACCTCTCTCCTGACGTTCACGCAATATGTGAAGTGCACCAGAAGAGACAATAAAACTCTGGACTTGCTGTATGCTAATGTGAAGGACGCTTACAGCTCCACCCCTCCCCCCACTGGGACGCTCAGACCACAACCTGGTCTACCTGCTCCCCCAATACACACCCAGGGTGCGAAAGGAACATGCACAGACATCGACAGCCTCACACTGTATCACTGATTTACATGAACTTCTGCGTGGACAGCACTGTGCCAACACGGAGGGTACGGTTCTTCTCCAACAACCACCCGTGGGTCACCCCTGAGCTTAAAGTCCTCCTGAACCAAAAAAAAGAGGGCTTTCATCTCGGGATAGAGAGGAGCAGAAGAAGGTCCAGCGTGAGCTCCAGTGTAGGATCAGGAGGGCCAAGAAGGACTATGAGAAGAAGATGGAGGAGAAGCTGGCTCAGAACAACGTCTGGAGAGGACTAAAGACCATGTCTGGATTTGGGCAGAGTGTCAGAGGGACAGCTGATGGTGACCAGTGCTGGGTGGATGAATTAAACTGTTGCTTCAATAGGTTTGATTCACCCCCTCCCCCCTTCTTCACACGTCTCCAGACCAGCACACACACACCCCCCCTCCCCAGGCCAAATTCACTTGACTGCTACAGCCCGACAGACACATCCCCCTCCCTCTGCAGCCCACCCCAGCCCCCCCTCTCCCTCACATCAGACCAGGTGAGTAGACAGCTGAGGCGACTAAATCAGAGGAAATCTGAAGGACCAGATGGCATCAGTCCCAGGCTGCTGAGGACCTGCGCAGACCAGCTCTGTGAGGTACTATGCTACCTGTACAACCTGAGCCTCAGCCTGGAGAAGGTTCCCGTCCTGTGGAAGACCTCCTGTGGTTCCGGTTCCCAAAACAGCTCAAGCGAAGGAACCAGCCCACTACAGACCTGTCGCCCTGACCTCCCACCTTATGAAGACCATGGAAAGGCTCCTCCTCGAACACTTCTGCTCTATGGTGAGCCCCACCCTAGACCCGCTGCAGTTCGCCTACAGGCCCAACATCGGGGTAGAAGACGCCGTCATCTACCTTCTGCTGCGGGCACTCACCCACCTGGAGATTGCTGGCAGCGCTGTGAGGGTCATGTTCTTTGACTTCTCCAGTGCCTTCAACACCATCAGGCCAGCACTTCTGTGGGGGAAGCTGGAGGACGTGGGAGTGGACGGGCATCTTGCTGCCTGGATTATCGACTACCTTACTAACCGTCCACAGTACGTGCGGCTGCGCGGCTGTAAGTCAAAGGTGGCAGTCTGCAGCACGGGGGCACCGCAGGGCACTGTCCTCTCACCCTTCCTTTTCAACATTTATACCTCGGACTTCATCTATAGCACAGACAGCTACCACCTCCAGAAGTTCTCGGACGACTCCGCCATCGTGGGCCGTGTGTCAGAGGGGAATGAGCAGGAGTACCGGTCGGTCATCGTTGACATCGTGGACTGGTGTGAGCGCAACCACCTGTGCTTGAACACTAGGAAGACGAAGGAGATGGTGGTCGACTTCAGGAGAAGCACTCTAACACACACACACACACACACTCACTAGTGAACGTCCAGGGACAGGACATTGAGACAGTGGACAGTTTCAAATACCTGGGCGTTCATCTGAACAATAAACTGGACTGGTCCCACAACACCAACGCCCTGTACAAGAAGGGCCAGAGTCGCCTCCACCTTCTGAGGAGACTTGGGTCTTTCGGAGTGTGCAGACCTCTGCTCAGGACTTTTTATGACTCTGTGGCAGCCTCTGCAATCCTCTACGCTGCCATCTGCTGGGCCCCGGGCAGAACAGAGTGGGATAGAAAGAGACTGAACAAGCTGGTCAGGAGGGCCAGCTCTGTCCTCGGCTGCCCACTGGACTCTGGAGGAGGTGAGTGAGAGGAGGATGGTAGCAAAGCTCACATCCATCTTGGTCAACAGCTCTCACCCACTGCACATCCTCAGTGCAGGAAGGAGCGCTACCGCAGGTCGTTCATTCCCACCGCTGTCAGACTGTACAATGCCACTTTGTAACTGTCTGTGAAAATACTGGTTATGTGCAATAAAAACCTCGTGCACTTTAATCAACCACATCTACCCCACTGACTGTGAACCATATCAACCCATCTACTCTGCCCTCAGATACATATACACTTGAATATAGGCCAGTCTACAAAGTTGTTCCCTTCTTTTCTTTTATTGTTTATTAATTTATACTATTTATGTATCTATTTATTTATTTACTTATATAATATATATATATATGTGTGAATGTTTGTATTTGTATCTATTTTTGCAACCCCTACTGATGGTACCTCAAGAGCCTGTAACAGTGAATTTCTCCATTGTGAGATTAATAAAGCTGTATCTTATCTTATCTTATAAAGCTGTATCTACCTTGACTTGGAAATCTGTTGGCAGTTTGTGGCCTTGTGGTCCTTCCTCTGATATAGAGAGGGGATTGCATTGCGTGAAGCAGAAACACCAAGTCAGTCCTCACGCAAAGTCATTTATATTCAGCTCCTTGACAACAACCTGGACATGGAGATGCAACCGCAATGTTGTCAAGCCTCTCCTTCAGAACGTTGCTCAAACCACCATGTTCGAGCTTGTTCTTCTAGCTGTGGCCATCTAGCTTTTAGCCCGTGATTAGCTTTTTCGCGATTAGTTTTTTTTTTGTTTGTTTTCTTCATTGCAGGAGTAATAATCTCTGCTTTTCTCCAATCCTTCTCAAGTTTCTCGTTCACTCCAAATGTTCTTTCTGCTGCTTGGTTACCATTTTCTGCTGCATATTTCACTATTTTCAGCTTGTAATCTGCAGAACAGGATTTTCTTTTTGTGGCCATTTCTTAAGTGGTGCATGAGCAGGTACTGGTATCCAAGCATAGAGTGCCCTCTTGCGGTTGTGAGTGTAAAAATAACAACCATGAAATTGTTTGTTATTATGGCGAACAGAATTCTATGTAATTTCACATAAGTCGCTCTGGAGTATTAGTCGTACCTTCAGCCAAAGAATGGAAAAAAAAAATATTCTGGAAAATACGGTTTGTGTGTATGTATATATGTGTGTGTGTGTATATTATATATATAGAGAGAGAGATGAATACAGATGGATAGATAAGTTTAATGCACTAAATATATATAATATACAGAAAACCCCCGTTATTTGCGGGGTTACGTTCCTTCCCCCATGGATCCTAAAAGTCAGAAAATTATTGACGCGGTTTGGAAACCCTATGTATGATATTACATGTGCTAAAATGTTTCTTAAACATATTCTATAGATAGTCTTACTCATTAATACAATAATAATGTAGTGATGATTAAGTAAAAACTTGACATTAACTGTGATATTTATGAATAAATAAAGCGTTTTAGGCTCCTGACCAGAGGCTAGAGAAGATGCAGGGCGTTTGAGTGGCATCATAGGGCTTAAATAATAACTAAAAAGCGTGAAAGACAGAAAAAAAAAAGGTGTACACATCTGCAACCAATCAGCAGGCGGGAGAAACAAAAGCTCTCAGCCATTGGCTAAATTTGAATCACGTGCGAGTAATGTTATGATGCATATGTATAATTTGCCATGGCTTCCACTACTTCAGTGCTTCTCAAATAGTGGGGTGAGATTAGATGATTGTAATGATGTAAACTTGATTTTTATGTACTTTTTTTTTATTTTTTTTTTTTTTCCCCCCATTTATTTTTTGAAAACGACTTAAGTCGAGGTATACGTGTGTGCTTTTTATATACTAGTCCTTCTCAAAAAATTAGCATGTGATAAAGTTCATTATTTTCTGTAATGTACTGATAAAAATTAAACTTTCATGTATTTTAGATTCATTGCACACCAGCTGAAATACTTCAGGTCTTTTATTGTTTTAATACTGATGATTTTGGCAAACACCTCATGAAAACCCAAAATCCTTATCTCAAAAAATTAGCATATCATGAAAAGGTACTCTAAACGAGCTATTAACCTAATCATCTGAATCAACCAATTAACTCTAAACACCTGCAAAAGATTCCTGAGGCTTTTAAAAAACCCCAGCCTGAATCATTACTCAAAACCACAATCATGGGTAAGACTGCCGACCTGATTGCTGTCCAGAAGGCCATCATTGACACCCTCAAGCAAGAGGGTAAGACACAGAAAGAAATCTCTGAGCGAATAGGCTGTTCCCAGAGTGCTGTATCGAGGAACCTCAGTGGGACGTCTGTGGGAAGGAAAAAGTGTGGCAGAAAACGTTGCACAACCAGAAGAGGTGACCAGACCCTGAGGAAGATTGTGGAGAAGGGCCGATTCCAGACCTTGGGGGACCTGTGGAAGCCGTGGACTGGGCTACAGGAGCTGCATTCCCCAGGTCAAGCCACTTTTGAAACAGCAGCAGAAGTACCTGACCTAGGCTATAGAGAAGCAGCACTGGACTGTTGCTCAGTGGTCCAAAGTACTTTTTTGGGATGAAAGTAAATTTTGCATGTCATTCGGAAATTAAGGTGTCAGAGTCTGGGGGAAGACTGGGGAAAAGGAAATGCCAACATGCCAGAAGTCCAGTGTCAAGTACCCACAGTCAGTGATGGTCTGGGGTGCCATGTCAGCTGCTGGTTCAGGCTTTATGGAGATTTCATTTTTCAGCATGACCTGGCACCTGCTCACAGTGTCAAAACCACCGGTAAATGGTTTGTTGACCATGGTATTAGTGTGCTCAATTGACCTGCAAACTCTCCTGAGCTGAACCCCAGAGAGAATCTGTGGGATATTGTAAAGAGCAAGTTGAGAGACACCAGACCCAACACTGTGGATGAGCTTAAGGCATCCTGGGCCTCCATAACACCTCAGCAGTGCCACAGGCTGATTGTGTCCATGCCACGCTGCATTGAAGCAGTCATTTCTGCAAAAGGATTCTCGACCAAATATTGAGTGCATAACCGAACATAATTATTTGTAGGTTGACTTTTTTTTGTATTTAAAACACTTTATTGGTCGGATGAAATATGCTAATTTTTTGAGATGGGGATTTTTGGTTTTTCTTTACTTTTTTTGCCAAAATTATCAATATTAAAACAATAAAAGGCTTGAACTACTTGTGTGTAATGAATCTGAAATATATGAAAGTCTAATGTTTATCAGTACATTACAGAAAATAATGAACTTTATCACAATATGCTAATTTTTTGAGAAGGATGTGTGTATTTTATTTATATATATATATATATATATATATACATATTATGTATTTACAATACAATATGTGTATATATATATATATATATATATATATATGTGTGTGGTGTGTGTGTGTGTGTGTGTGTATATATATATATATATATATATATATATATATACATACATACATACATACACACACACGCAGTCGGCCCTTTACTTACGAAATTAATCCGTTACAGAGCCTTTTTCGTAGCCTGGAGTTTTCATAAGTAGATGTGCATTTTACATGTAAAACACATGATTCGTTCCAAGGCTCCTAAGACTACCCCATAAACCCTTTAAAAATGATAAAAGTACACCAATTTTGTACAAAATATGTGTAGAAAGTTATTCATTAAACCATTTTATCAACATTATTTATTAATTTAAACATTTTTTATTAACGCACATACACAACACTGTCTCTCGCTCTCTCTGTCGTGTTTTGTCAAATGCAGGCTCCGTCCACACACACAGTGCGGAGCCGACGGAGAAATTGTATTCAAATGTTTAAATGGATGGAATGTTGTATTTAAAGCAGAATTACAGTACCTGTTTGAAAGATCAGAGGTTCTGATTCAATATTAACTTGCTTCCTTGCGAGATCGGAGGTCTTTATTAACGCACATACACACACACAACACTGTCTCTCTCTCTCTCTCTGTCTCTCTTTGTCTCGCTCACATACACACAGACACACAACTCTCTCGCTGTCGTGTTTTGCCGAATGTGGGCTCCTGTCCGCCTACATGCAGTGTGGATTTGCAGCGGAATTACAGTAGTAACCTGTTTGAAAGATCAGGGTTCCTGATTCAATATTAACTTGCTTCCTTGAAAGATAGGAGGTGTTGTCCTACGGAGCACTGTTTTCATACTCCTGCTTCAATATCATTCTGAAATAATCGCCTCCGTCACTGTATTTCTGCTTTTCTGTATTTTCGGGGTCCATGATGGATAACGAAATATAACACTGCAATGGTCAATCTCAAAATAAACTCTCGAGCCAAGATTCCTGTTCAACTCTCCTCTCTCACGCATGTGACAAACAGGAAGTATGGGTACACTTCAGCTGCCTCCTGGCCAATGGGAGGCCAATGGGGCGGGATGTTGGGAGACAGCCAATGAGAGAGCAACTTGCGCATTCTTTGAATTTGTGAATAGCGCGTTTGAATTTTTTGAATGGCACGTTTCTTAATTAGTATTTCTTCTGGTAGCATGAATGTGACAAAAAAAAAAATATTTTTATTTACATTAAAAAAAAAAATACTTTATTTCCTCTGCAACTCCGAACACTGGCCTCAATTACCTATTGATAGCAATATCAATTGGAAGCATCACCCTTAAATAGTGCCTAATTCTGTGGCAGCCCACCAACCCCAGCCCTGCCTGTAAGTGGCCCTCGGTTAACCGGTGGTCACTTTTCAATATACAGTCGGGCCCAATTTACGAAATTAATCCGTTCCAGAGCCTTTTTCGTACCGCAGGATTTCGTCAGTAATGGTTGCATTTTACACGTTAAATGCCTAATTCGTTCCAAGGCTCCAGTCTTTGGACTGGATAAACCCTTTAAAAATCATAAAAGTACACCAATTTTGTATGAAATATGTGTTAAAAGTAAAAAAAAATTTTTATTAAACCATTTAAACATTTTATTAACATACTTGTTAATTAAACCATTATTAAAAATTTTTTTATTCACACATCTCTCTCTCTGTCTGTCTGTCTTTCTCTCTCTCTCTCTCTCGCGCACTGCGGGTCACTCCCACAAGACGTGGAATTCAAAGCGCATTCCCTGATTGACAAACTCGACTTTAATTCCAGATGAGCTCAAATGCGCCCACATTTATTAAACGTTTACTGAATTAAACAACTTAAAAAACTAGTGTTGTTCTCTCTCTGTCTGTGTCTGTCTCTCTCTCTCTCTCTCGCGCGTGCTGTGGGCCATGCCCACAAGACGTGAATTCAAAGCGCATTCCCTGCTTGACAAACTCAACTTGATTTGATTCGCTGAGGGCTCAGGATTCCAGAGTGAAGCTTCCTTCTGTCTCTATCTGGGAGGCCAGCAGGGTGGGATGTTGAGAGACAGCCAATGAGAGAGTAACTCACGCGGCGTGTGAAATTTTGATTGGCCCGTTTGAATTTTTTTGCGTAAGAGAGGGATGTTTCCTGTCTCGGGGACGGAAACGCAAGAAAATGTTTTTCGTAACCCAGGGATTTCGTACACAGGGGTCTTCGTAAGTTGGGTATAACTGATTCAGACTCTTCATTTGCAAAAATATATTGCTGCCTTTACACCCTGCAGGCAGGTTTTTGTGTGAAAGTTGATGTATTTGCTCCAAATTTTTTTCCTTCATCTGCTTTTTAAGGTACTTTTACAAAGAACAAAAAATTATACACAGTGATATTTTTCCTGGTTCTTGTCCACACACTGTTTTCTAACTGCAATTTTATGTTGTGTCCCGTGTGTAAAGGTCTCAACACAGTACAATTTCCTTGCATCTCTTTGCCATTTGCCTTAGTTTTTCGCATCACTTGCACCACATGACATACCCCAAAGCAGGTAATACTGAATATATCAGTTGATGTATCCATGGTAAAAGGGGTGTGAACCGAGGCAGCAGAGAAAAGTGTTCTTTAGTGTTACTCATGGTCATTTTACTGTCTTTCTCTCCCTTCAGAGTACATTCAGAAATATGCAACAGAAGAGGCCCTGAAGGAGCAGGAGGAGGGTGCGGGTGATTCTTCATCAGAAAGCTCGATGTCTGATTTCTCGGAAGATGAGGCACAGGATATGGAGTTGTAGTGAACCTGCACCTCTTCTTTATTCCAGAGACTATAATTTCCTAAACATGATACGCAGACTATAAAACTCATATTTAAACAAGACAATTTTTATATTATTATTATTATTATAATTATTATTATTATTATTATTATTAAAATTGGAATTTTTATGGCTAAACCATTGATAAGGGTTACCGTCTTTATATGACATCCCCACGCCGAAACCACGCATGCATCATCACCATCCTGACGTCTTTATAGTCCTTCTTCAGGAGTTCTATAGGCACATTATGCCCATTTTTCAAAGTCTGTTTGGATTAGAGAAAAAAGGCAAATATTGGTGATGCAGAACATATTGAAATTCCGACCATGTATCAAATATCAGAACAACATTTGCAGGAACAGTGGAAAAGAAGTACCAGAGCCTACACGATTCACTACAAACTATTTATTGTTTAGCAGCACAATCCTTGACACTGAGCACAAGTAGATAGAATGGTGCATTTGTGCTGGCTGTGCAGTTTCACAAATTTGGACATACTAAACAGAAGTTTTTAACAGTATAGGCATTTCCATATTTTGCTATTCATTTAAATGGTGTGCATTAAGACCGGACTAGAAGCAAGTAGTATCTAATCGTGGGAGGAGTGCATTTGTACATCTGAACAACTTCAAATCTTCAAAAATGAATCTTAACTACAATCCAATCTCCAGAAGCAGTGTCTTCAGTAGGTCAGTTTGGTTGGCATATTATCATCCTTCTTTTAATTATTTCTTGACTTGGTTTTTGTTTTTGTTCACTCCTGATTTCACTCATTTAAAAGATTTGGAATTAAAAAAATACCTGCACCTTGAATCTCTAGTGACTTTTTTTTTAATATATATACATACATACATACATATATATATATATATATATATATATATATATATATATATATATATACAATATATAAACATATATATTTTATTCCCTCATTTTCATGAAATATTTGTTATCTGAACACCGGTCTACCCCATGCTCACTGCTTTCCACCTGCTGGATCATACTCTGCATGTATTCTGGTGCACAGAGGGCTCAGATTGCTGCATTCAGGAAAAAGTTAAAGGAAAACAGAGTAGTAATTTGTTAAGAGTTGAACATGAGCCCTTATAACTTCATTGCCAAAAGTAAGATAAAGTGGTCTTTATTATTTGCTTGTTTCTTCTTTCAAAGAGTGTGCACCTCAGTACACGAGCTGACTTCTGATTAAATGCTTGTTTGTTGATATTGCAGAGTCCATTTTATGAAAGAGTGTACAGCTGTACAGGGTTTAGCTTGTGTGTATAATACTTTTTATGACAGCGAGGTTCTTGATTTCAGTCGTGCTGTTAGTGTACTAAAACAAAAATCACACATTGATACGAGGCTGCAGGGTTTTTTTTAAATCAGACTCTGCAAATGAGCAACTATATTTTAGCCCCAGAACAGTTGTCACGAGTTAAATAAAAGACAATTACCTTAACACACACAATATTTTATAGAGCGTGATAACCTTTTTTTTTATTTTATTCATGGATCCTCATGGATCTGCTGTTTCTGTTTTCCTCACCCTCGTTTTCTGTTACATTCTGTACACTAAAAAATGATGGGAAAACTTTGTGTTGGCTGTTACTGGTTTTAGGGAAAAAAACAGAATGGAAGGAAAACAAACAAAACGGCTATGAAAGAATGACTGTTGTAAAAACATTCTAAAACGTGTTTTATGTGCAGAAGTAGAAACTAATCAAAAACAGAACCATTTAGATTCTGTGAAGTTCATGTTCAATACATTTTCTGTGTTCTGAGAAAGCCTTGAAAATAGTGATGTACTGATTATCCAGAGATTCACTATTGAGTTTACGACTGGTCCATTTTTTTTTTTTTTTTTTTTTTTTTTTTTTTTTGGTTTCAGATTTGAGAGATTTCGCTGTAAAATTGTGAACTGTAATATTAGCCCATAAGTGTAATAAATCACAAGTATTTTTTTTTTTTTTTTTTTGTCTTTTTAAGCAAAAAGATTTTCTCTTAATGCAGCATTTGCATTACATGAAGTACATGTGCAGGATGTTAGGACATGTTCATGCAGAGCTAGAATTTATTTTTATTTTAATATTGGCTTAGTTTAGAAGTGATGTTTTGGTTACACAGTTTGCAAACATGCATGGTTGGTTTTCAGGATTGCTTTTGTGGCTGGGTGTATGCACGCAGTACAACTTCAATGTCTCCGTTCTATTTTAAACCCAGAAACAAACGATGACAGGACTTTTGTTTGCTTTAATTTCTATTAAGTATCAAGACGCCAATAACCTAACATGTTTGTGTGCTTCCAATGTTAGTCTAATTATAAAGTACTCAAATTTCACTTTTTCAATTATTGTATATTTTTGTCTAGTTGATGAAATATACAACTATTTGTTCAGGGGTACAGGAAACTACAAACAAGGAACAAGTGCTGCTTTCAGCAGCTCTTGAGGGCCACAGTGTCTTGTCTTAATGACATGAATTGCTGTTTTGGGACACTCGATTTAAGGCGGAGGCACAACTGATGGTGTGTGTGTGTGTGTGTGTGTGTGTCCGTCCTATGATAGTCATGGAAGGAAAAAAAATTGATCTCTCAGTCCAAATAAATCCAACATAAATCTTAATGTCCTTCTTTGCTTCTTATGTTTGATGAACTGGTAGACGTGTTTGAATGTCTAAAATAATACCCAATATTTTAATTAACAATATATTCAAACACAAGCTCTGTGATTTATTTTCAAATCCTGTGCACCTGGCCTGCTTTGATTTAAGCCCACGTTCAAACTTGGTCTTTACGTCAATGTCAGATATTATTTACTGATTGTTTTTAATGAATGCAATTAATGTTGAAGTACTTTACAGCTTTTTATTTAATTTCTCACTGTTTTAATTTTAATTTTATTCTTAGCATTGTCAAGTGGGCATGCCTGTCATAGAGTGTTCCCTATCTATAGAACGATAACATCCTAAAAGGTTGTGTACAATAAACTGTAATAACCTTTTGTAATAAAATATTAAATACACATTTCAGGTATTTTCTTCTCTGAGTGAAAGTGTGTGATAAAAAGATCAGAATAATCATTATGAGGTGTGCTTTATGATTTCTCTCTCTCCCAGACACATTAGACCCAGTACTGTGACATCAGCTATGCACCACAGTCAAACTGTTAATTGCATGCTTACTAGATGAATAAGTAGTTACCTTGAACACAGTACCCATGCACTGCTCAGCAAATCAAATGGGAAACCAAAGGGTTTATCAGTCAGTTCAGTTTAAAATGCACTTGAATTACTTCAACACCAGCAAATGAAACCCATTCACACTTGTGTTCACACCTACAGACAATTTGGAAAAGCCAATAAGCTTAATGCGCATGTCTTTGGATTGTTCTGGGAACTCAGACCACCTGGAGGAAACGCATACAAGTACTGTACATGAAAAACATGCAGATTCCACTCAGAACACTCTTGCTATGAGGTGTATGTGATAAGTGCTTCACCATTGTGTTGCCACATACCAGGTTCCCAAACAAAATAAAAAATCCCCAATTATATCATATGGTTGAAGAATAAATTAAAAAACCCATTGTTTCTCACTGGGCCTTAATTCTAATGAATAATTTCTGCAGTTGAAAGATCAGCTTCATACAGAGACATGTCAAAGGTAAATGGACACCCCTCATTGCAGTTTTATCTGTGAAACACATTTGATCCAACTTGTCCATAAAGTATTATATATGGAATTGCCATATATATATATATATATATATAGTGCTGTGCAGAACTTTTTAGCCCCTTACTGATTTTTTACTTTTTTGCCCCTTTGTCACACTTTTTTTCAGATCATCAAACAAATTTAAACATTACACAGAGATAACCCAAGTATTCAAAAATACAGTTTTTCTGTTGTGATTTTATTTTTTAAGAGAAAAATCCGACATGAACCTCTATGGAAAAAGTAATTGCCCTCTTGTTAAAAGGTGAAGTAATTGTGATTAATCCTATCATTGGGGGAAAACTGAGTTCAATTTCTTCGCCACATCCAGGCCTGATTACTGCCAGACATTTCCAATCGGGATCCCTAACATAAAACCTGTCTAACAAGGAGAGGTAGGCCATACTGAACACAAATCATCATGCCGTGATCTGATGAGCTTTAAGTGAAAACAGGAAAGAAGATTATAGCGATGCCTCTAGTCTGGGAAAGGATACGAAGTCATTGGTAAATCTTGGGGACTCCAGTGGACCACTGCCAGTGTTATGGGCTGTGCTGGCTGCCGGAACTAACTCTTCTTTAATCATTGCAGGCGCTGGCGAGGTGCGTGGCGGTTGCCGGTAGGCGAATTCCAAGCTAAGTGCACCTGGTCCCAATCTACAATCAGCAAGCAGCCAGCTATAAATGGGAGCGGTGCGCTTCCCTCCGATTTGAGAAAATTGTTTTCCCCATGACTCTGCTCCTCGGCTTTCTCTTTGACCCCTGGTTCTTGCTTCGGGCTCGACCAGTTCCCTCGACTTAGTTTCCCAGTGATTTTCAGTTCCTAGTGTTTAATAAATCGTTTGCACCTTCTTTTGGTCTCCTGCACCTCTGGGATCCAATGCATATACTCCAGGCATAACAGAATCTTCTGACCGGAACATGGACCCAGCGGTGTCGCGCAGCTTCGGCAGGCACTATCTGACCAGAGCGCCCTGCTGGGACGACTCCACCCTGCATCAGATGATGGACAATCTCCAGCACATAACCACCAGCTTGGCGGGATGGCAGCTTAGAAGGATGGACGCCGTCGCCACTCACCTCGCTGCCGCGACCCCGCCCCCTCACCCTTCACTTTCCACTTCGGCAGCAGCGCCAGCGCCAGTGATATTCCCCGCGCACCGAGAACCACTCATCCCCACGCCAGCAGGTATTCGGGCGCGATTGGCTCCTGCACACAATTCCTTCACCACTGTTCGCTCGTCTTCAGCCAGCAGCTGCTCAAATACGCCACTGATCAAGCAAAAACCGCCTTCATCATGAGCTTACTCAAGGAGCAAGCCTCGTCCTGGGCACCGACGGTCGCTCCCCACACCCCAGAATTGTGCTCCCAGGTAGAACAGTTCATGCAAGAAATGAAGGTTTTCGATCATCCGGCGAAAGGGGAGGAGGCGAGCTCCCAGCTCCTACATATCTGGCAAGGCTCACAGTTGGTGGCGGAGTACGCCATCAGATTCCGGATTCTCGCCATCAAAAGCGGCTGGAACGACCGCGCGCTCCGGGGGCCTTCCTGCAGGGGCTCAATGAACGGTTGAAAGACGACCTTGCGGCCCGAGACCAGACGACAACTCTGGAGGAGTTAAGCGCCTTGTCCACCAGACTGGACAACCGGCTGAGAGAGGGGGATAGATTCCGGAAGGGGGCCCCCACCTCGAACTCACTTGCCATTTTCCCCTCTGAGGGAGGATGACGGCCAAGAACCCATGCAGGTGAACCGCACCAGACTGACGACTGAAGAGAGGCACTGGCGGCTGGCCAACGGTCTCTCCGTTTACTGCGCCAAGAAGGGCCATTACCTCGCCCAGTGCCCCACGAGGCAGAGCCTGACAGCGACGAGAGGATCCTCCACGACACCCGGAAAGCGCCTGCAAGTTCAAGGTACTTTAAACTCCGCACAACACTCTCATCTTGTAGACGTATTTATTGACTCGGGCGCTGACGCCAACTTTATCAATCCGGGCATGGTTGAGCTCCACGACCTAGCCGTGTATGAACTCGAGACCCCTAAGGAGGTAGTGGCCATAGATGGCCGACGCATCGCTCGCGTCAAGCACAAGACCAAGCTCACTTTGTCAGGTAACCACCAAGAATATTTGGAACTGTTTGTTCTCCCTGCCTCTCTCTCTCCCATAATGTTGGGGTGGCCATGGTTGCAGACCCACAATTCCCACATTGACTGGCACACCCTCACCATATGCGGCAGGAGCGACTACTGTCTGCAACACTACCTAATGGCGGCCGTGCCCTCCCAAGCTTCACGAACCCCGGTTGACCTGGAAGATCTGGACTTAGCCGGCGTGCCCGAAGAATATCACGACCTGCAAGAGGAATGAATTGGACCATGAATTGGAACTGGAACCATGAATTCTGCTTGCTACCAAAGAACTTGTTGCCCTCTGTCTCAGTGCCCACATGTTGGGATTCTCCCCAGTTGATGAAAGGGTAGCTTCTCTCCGGGTGAAAGGTCCTGACTGTTATTTGTGCTTATGCACCAAATGACAGTTCAGAGTTCCCACCCTTCTTGGAGTCTTTCAGGGGTGTGTTGGAGAACACTCCCGGGAGACTCACTCGTTGTCATGGGAGACTTCAACGCCCATGTGGGCAACAATAGTGTGACCCGGAAGAGTGTGATCGGTAGGTACTCTAGTCTGAACCCAAATGGCATTTCGTTGTTGGACTTCTGTGCTTGTCACAGTTTGTCTATCACGAACACCATGTTCAAACATAAGGGTGTCTATAAGTGCATTTGGCACTAAGACGCCCTTGGTCGCATTTCCATGATTGACTTTGTAGTTGTATCACTGGTTTTGTGGCCGCATGTTCTGGAAACTCTGGTAAAGAGGGGAGCTGTCAACCAGTCACCTGGTGGTGAGCTCGCTCCAATGACGGAGGAGGCCGCCCTCGAGACCTGGCAGGCCCAAGCATGTAGTTAGGGTCTCCTTTGAATATTAAGTATCTTTTAAAAGGCTTATGAAGGCCTTTAACGCCTACCTCTGGCAGAGCTACAACCACGTGACATGGAATCCGGATGGGCCATGTTTCATGCCTCCATTTATGAGGCGGCAGCCCATAGCTGTGGCTAGAAGGTCATCGGTGGATGTCGTGGCAGCAACCCGGTGGTGGACACCTGCAGGGAAGGGGATTGTCCAGCTGAAAAAGGAGGCCTATCAGATCTTATTGTCCTGTGGAACTCCTGAGGCAGGTACCGACAGGCCAAACGTGCTGCAGCCGAAGCTGTCGCAGATGCAAAATCTTGGGAGTGGGAGAAGTTCGGTGAGTGCCTGGAGAGCGATTTATCAGTTGGCCTCAAAAATGGTTCTGGACCACCATCTGTTTCCTCAGGAGGGGAAGCAGTCCTCAACAAATACTGTTTACCACCAGGTGCTCATCTTCGAGACTGGCTCCAGGGAGGACCCAGTGATCTGCATCCTGGAAAGGGACACTGTTCTTGTTTTCCATTTGTTTGTCAAAGAGGTCTTCTGAACCACACTTTGCCTGGACCTTCACGTAGGACCTGTTTGCCTTGTGTGACCATACCAGGGGCATAATGTCCCCGACAATATAGCTCCTAGGATCATTCGGACACGCAAACCCTTCCACCACAAAGTACCAAGTACCAACAAGGATGCTAGGCGAAAGTGGGCTATACCACGAATGGCTTGCCAGACCATTGCAAGACCAAAACACACACACACACACACACACCTCGGGGAAATTTTAAATGGCCAGTTAGCCTATGTGAATGCATTTATACCTTGAAAAAAAAAAAACTCAAGCACAAAGACAACATACCAATTCCACACAGAAAAGGACTTCTTACTGTGAGGTGAACATGCTAACAACTCTGCCTCCATCCCAATATATCTATTATGTTTATTAGAAACCATTACTTAGAAATTAATAATGCTATTTACAGGGTGATTTTGGATCAATTCTTTGAAAACTAGCCGAAATAATTGTATATTTATTCTTGCTATAAAAGATTGTTGCTCATTCATTTAGGAGGGAATGCATCTTCGAAGCCCATGCAGATTTATACACTGACAACAAGGAATACTATATAAGACAATTTTGGCGACAGCGCTTTGTTTAGGAAGATGAGCAACACCATTACTGTAGTTCCATATCTGACACTCCAACCTGGTACCACCACATTTTCAGATGTTTGGTCTTTATGGCGACCCAGACAGTTCATAGGGAGCTGGGTGGGTATAATATCACAGGCATCAGCAGCGTATTCTGGAGGATATAAAGCGGTATATTACATTTCCCTATCCTGAACATAAACAGCTCCCTGCTTAGAGGAGATTTCCTGTTTCTGGTCAGCACAACATTATCAAAGCAATAGACTGCACACATCTGCACATCAAGTTCAAATTTAACAACAATAATTTATTCATTTACTGGGTACAAGTGGAGGTCCTACTGATGGGTTCTGACTGTGAGGTCACAAGTTCTGCTTCAGTCTATATTGGGTCTGGTGAGCAATCTAAATAAATTGAAACAATTTGAAACCATCCATGTGATTCTTTGTTTCCAGTGTTTAAATTTACCCTGATAATGTGTTTATTACTGCAAAAGGAAGTGCATTTTATAACAGATCACCAAAAAGCAGAAAAGCCACTATTTTACTTTGAAGCCCAAGCAAATTCTATTAAACCTGCAATGCTTTTTGATTCACTGCTAAGACGTAACCTTGGTACTGCCCAGGAAAGGACACATCAGTCTCTTTTCTTGATTTTACGTAAAACCACTTACTAGTCCTTCTCAAAAAATTAGCATGTGATAAAGTTCATTATTTTCTGTAATGTACTGATAAAAATTAAACTTTCATATATTTTAGATTTATTGCACACCATCAGAAATATTTCAGGTCTTTTATTGTTTTAATACTGATGATTTTGGCATACAGCTCATGAAAACCCAAAATTCCTATCTCAAAAAATTTGCATATCATGAAAAGGTACTGTAAACGAGCTATTAACCTAATCATCTGAATCAATGAATTACCTCTAAACACCTGCAAAAGATTCCTGAGGCTTTTAAAAACTCCCAGCCTGGTTCATTACTCAAAACCGCAATCATGGGTAAGACTGCCGACCTGAATGCTGTCCAGAAGGCCATTATTGACACCCTCAAGCAAGAGGGGTAAGACACCGAAAGAAATCTCTGAGCGAATAGGCTGTTCCCAGAGTGCTGTATCAAGGCACCTCAGTGGGACGTCTGTGGGAAGGAAAAAGTGTGGCAGAAAACGCTGCACAACCAGAAGAGGTGACCGGACCCTGAGGAAGATTGTGGAGAAGGGCCGATTCCAGACCTTGGGGGACCTGTGGAAGCAGTGGACTGGGCTACAGGTGCCGCATTCCCCAGGTCAATCCACTTTTGAACCAGAAACAGCGGCAGAAGCACCTAACCTAGGCTACAGAGAAGCAGCACTGGACTGTTGCTCAGCGGTCCAAAATACTTTTTTCGGATGAAAGCAAATTTTGCATGTCATTCGAAAATCAAGGTGCCAGAGTCTGGGGGAAGACTGGGGGAAAAGGAAATGCCAAAATGTCTGAAGTCCAGTGTGAAGTCCCTACAGTCAGCGATGGTCTGGGGTGCCATGTCAGCTGCTGGTGTTGGTCCATTGTGTTTTATCAAGGGCAGGGTCAATGCAGCTCACTATCAGGAGATTTTGGAGCACTTCATGCTTCCATCTGCTGAAAAGCTTTATGGAGATGAAGATTTCATTTTTCAGCATGACCTGGCACCTGCTCACAGTGCCAAAACCACTGGTAAATTGTTTACCGACCATGGTATTACTGTGCTCATTTGGCCTGCCAACTCTCCTGACCTGAAGCCCATGGAGAATCTGTGGGATATTGTGAAGAGAAAGTTGAGAGACACCAGATCCAACACTGTGGATGAGCTTAAGGCCACTATCGAAGCATCCTGGGCCTCCATAACACCTCAGCAGTGCCACAGGCTGATTGCTTCCATGCCACGCCGCATTGAAGCAGTCATTTCTGCAAAAGGATTCCCGACCAAGTATTGAGTGCATAACTGAACATAATTATTTGAAGGTTGGCTTTTTTTGTATTAAAAACACTTCTTTTTTTTATTATTTGGATGAAATATGCTAATGTTTTGAGATAGGAATTTTGGGTTTTCATGAGCTGTATGCCAAAATCATCAGTATTAAAACAATTAAAGACCTGAAATATTTCAGTTGGTGTGCAATGAATCTAAAATATATGAAAGTTTAATTTTTATCAGTACATTACAGAAAATAATGAACTTTATCACAATATGCTAATTTTTTGAGAAGGACTAGTATTTCGTATTTCTTTATTAGTGAGTTTTCACTTCATGACAAGATTTACTCTGATCTGCAACCTTGTATCAACTATTCAGGCAATTGAATCATCATCATCATCAAGTTTACTGAGCAGACTCAAGGTACATAAAAAGCACATGCAACATTTATCTTAAAAAAAAAAAATTACACAAGACACTGATACCAATAAATCCTAAAATGAGAACTGTACCTAATAGAGGTCAGCTTGGGGTTAGTTAACAACTGGATTACACCATCCAATGACCTATTTTAATGGCATAAATTTGTACATCAAGTTCCTCAGAAGAACATCAAATGTAAGTTCTAGTTGTGCACAGTATTTCACTGGCATTATTCCATCTGGGCTTATTCATGAGAATCTTGAAAACAGTCATTGTACGGAATGTGTAATTTATAATGCCTTCCTTTCCTAAACTTCACCCACAAAGGCATTTTAAGGACACGGGTGTATACAAAATTATTTAAAATGTACACTTTTAACATTGTGAGATCTCCTAACAAGCATGTGCATACAGCACACGGCATTGTCTATACATGTTATCATCATCCAATAGATATAGCGTGTTTGCGTGGATGTAAAATATTGTGTTTTTGCACTGTGATGGCCTGGCAAGCTGTCCAAGGTGTATTCTGCCCTCGCCAAGTCGGCTGAGATGGGCACCACCCCCTGCCCCAGCAACCATAATTAGGATGAAAAAAATTAAATTAATTAATATACAGATCTTAAAATGAAAACGTGTATTTAAAATGTAAGCATTACAATGTACCTTTTCAATCTCATCTTCTAGATGATTAGTGGCTGTAGATGCTCCATCAGTGGTCTTCCAGAAATACAGAAGAATACATCGTCAAGACAAGAGATCGGGGAGAATATACAAACCCCGCACAGAAACAACCAAGCTCAGGGCATGAACCCAGGACCTTCTTATTAGCAATGTTATGACTAATAGAAACAAGCACAACTTTTCAAAAACATTGTTTTATTTTAAACAAGTATCAGTTTGTCAGTTAATACACACTTTTCTGAGAATGCATAAAATGTTACCTAATCTTATGCTTCAGAGCAGGGGAGTCAAAGTCATTTTCACCAAGGGCCACAACTTTAAATTTAAAAGTGCGCAAGGGCCGAATAATAACCAAACTTCTTCTTCTTCTTTTCCTTTCGCTGTTCTTTTCATGGGTCGCCACAATGAATCATCTGCATCTTCTTCTCTTACACCAACTATCTTCATGTCCGCCTTCACCACATCCATAAATCTTATCGTTGGTCTTCCTCTAGGCCTTCTGCCTGGTAGTTCCATTCTCAGCATCCTACTACCAATGTACTCACTATCCCTCCTGTGCACATGTCCAAACCATCTCAATCTAATTCATCTCTTCAGCTCTTCAAAGTACTCTTTCCATCTTCCCAGCACACTTCTGTCATTAGTCAATATATTTCCCACTCTGTCCTTAATGACTCTAACTTGCTGCACGTCTTCCCCTCTCTATTTCTCTCCTGTGATAAATGTAGAGATCATTTTCTCCTTCCTTACTGTCCAACCTAGCATACAATTCATCATACGCCCTCTATTTGGCCTTTGATACTGCTACTTTTGCCTTAAGCCGTGTCTCCTTGTACTGCTGTTGACTCACTTCAGTCTTCTCAATGTCCCACTTCTTCTTAGCTAACCTCTTCCTTTGTACACACTCCTGTATTTCCTCATTCCACCACCAAGTCTCCTTATCTACTCTCCTTCCTGTCTCCCTGATTACATTAGCTGTACTTTTCCAGTCATCTGAAAGCACTTCCTGACCACCCAAAGACATTTTTAAGTCCTCCTTGAAGACAACACAACACTCTTCCTTTTTCAGCTACCACCACTTTGTCTTGTGCTCTGCCTTTGCCGTCTTCACCTTCCTCACCATCAGCGTCATCCTGCACACCACCATCCTATGCTGTTTGACAACACGCTCACTCACTACTACTTTGCGGTCACTGACTTCCTTCAAATTACATCTCCTGCACAAGATGTAGTCTACCTGTGTGCTCCTACCTCCACTTTTATAAGTCACCCTATGCTCCTGTCTCTTCTGGAAGAAAGTATTCACCACAGCCATTTCCATCCTTTTTGCAAAATCTACCAACATCTGTCCTGGATACCAAACCTGCCCATCACTTCCTCGTCCCCTCTGTTACCTGCACCAACATGCCCATTGAAGTCTGCCCCAATGACCACTCTTTCACCTCTGGGGGTACTCTGCATCACTTCATCTAACTCACTCCAGAATCTCTCCTTCTCTTCTAGCTCACATCCTGCCTGTGGGGCATAAACACTCACAACATTGAACATCACGCCTTCAATTTTTAACTTGAGACCATTCCTGACAAACCCTTCCCTCGGGATGACTCCTACTCCATTTCTATTCCCATCCACATCATGATGAAACAGCTTAAACCCTGCTCCTAAGCTTGTAGCCTTGCTACCTTTCCACCTGGTGTTCTGAACACACAGTATGTCCACCTTCCTCCTCTGCATCATGTCAGCTCTACTTTTTCCTTTCATAGTTCCAACATTCAAAGTCTCTACTCTCAGTCCTAGACTCATGCCTTTTTTTCTTCTCTTTCTGCCTACGGACATGCCTCCCGCCTCTCCTTCTTCGACCAGCAGTAGTCCAATTTCCGCCAGCATCCTGTTGTTTAACAGCACTGATGCCGGTCGTTGTTAACCCGGGTTGTGACCGATCCGGTATGTTATTTTTATTATTGATTCGCATTTTTATATGTGGCATTGATTTTACGTCAGATGCCCTTCCTGACACAACCCTTTGCATTTATCCAGGCTTGGGACCAGCGTCAGGAAGAGACAGTGCATTGTTCCCCTCTCTCACGGTTGCATTGAATAATAACTGAACATTGATTGTAAAAGGGCAACAATGAAATCTGCATGACAAAATGGTTTATTTAGGTATTTGTCCTCTTTTTCTTGATTCACTTGCTTTTTACTGACAACACTAAACAGTGAACCAGCATTCTTTCTTGAATGGCCAGTGGCCAGCTGTTGAAATAGGCTGCTGCCACCTAGTGGAAGGATGATGAATTAGATTTCATGGTTGGTGCAAAAAATGGATGATAATCATTTTCTTTGAAAGCATTTGTGGGCCACATAAAATAGCTTGGCGGGCCAGATTTGGCCCTTGGGCCTCGAGTTTGACAACTTTGCTTAAGAGATATGTGAAAGGATGTAAATAACACATGCATATGCATCACAAACAAACTGAATCCAGTGTCTATATTGACATTCCAGCAATACAAATAGTTTCTGTTGTAATTGTTTTCCCATCCATCATGAAGGTTTCTTCTATGCAAGACACAAGCTTTATTTGTAGTAAATTTATAAGTGGGGCTGTGGTGGCCCGGTGGTAGGATGTTGAATTATTGATCTCGAGGTTGGGGCAGCAAGCCCCACTGTCAGTGGGGTGTCTTTGCTGTCCTCCCAGTGGAGATAACTGGGTTATCAAAGGCTGGCAATGTCGGTCACTGTCTATGGTAAGAGGTGTAAATGAACCTGCTGACTTTCATCAAGAGTAGGCCACAAAGCCCTCAGTGTGTTTCTGCCCTGTAATGGCCTGGCGAACTGTCCAGGGTGTACTCTGCCCTCACCCAAAGTCGGCTGAGACGGGTGCCAACTTTCCCACGGCCCTATTTAAGAATAAGTAATTGAAAAAACAAATCATGTATCAAGTTATTCATATATTTATAAATTTTAATATGCCCTGTCAAAAATAACCAGATCTTTAAAATTCAGTTTTGACCAATCACCATCGGAGAAATGAATTAAATTAATGAGCCCCTTAATGATTGACAAATTGATGACAGTGGAAGTAAATAAACCATCAACATTGTTTTGTGTAAGGTCTGCATTTGAAACTACTGTACTTGTTTAACTTTTGCCATGATTCCTTTTTCTTTTACCGTTGCTAAAGATTAGTTGGTTGCTGTTGCCGCTCCTTTGTGTTAGATTTATATTGTTGCTGTTGCTCTTCATCTGTCTTTGTTAAACATAGGTGTTACTACAGTGAGGTCATGGGAATAAAACTACATGTTGTTCTTTTCTTTTACAACTTTTTGTAGTTTTATTGTGTATCCTAACACTGGAAACAACCATGTTACACCCTGAAGAGCTTTCTAGTTCATTGCAGAGCCATTACATGCACAATCACTAACACTCACATCTAGGGGCAATTTGAAATCCAGACAGTATTTTTTTTACATTTCAAATCAGGAACTGGTCCTTGGATTATATATAACCTAATGTTCATTGCTTGCTACTCTCTGGATTTCTGTGACAGACCAAAGGATACTTTCCGTGATATTAAACTGGCTTGGCAGTTGTAAGGCCACAGCTGTAAGTTTGGCATATTTGCTGTTAAAGGCATACAGCACACAATGCACTTTACTGTTCAAGTCTGCTCAAAAAGTTGAATGATGTCTCATTAAGTAGATTGCAAAAGCTATCCACTAATTTATTCTTTTTTTTTAACCCAGAAAATCAGGTACTGCTGCTAAAAAACTTCAATCTTCTTCTTTTCTTTCAGCTTTTTCCCTTTCTTGGGAGTCACCACAGCGAATCATCTGATTCGCACATTTTATTTGGCATAGGTTTTTACATCAGATGCCCTTCCTGTCACAACCCTTTTAGCAAGGGACATAAAACACGCTGACGGCTTTGCAGCCTTCTTTTTACGACAGTCAGCAATGGTTCTTTTACATGCCTCTCACCACAGACAGTGAGAGACATGGCCCACCTTTGATAACCCAGTTAGCTGCACTGGGGGGACAGTGACAACCTTGTGGGGACTTGAACCCCCAACCTTAGGATCAGTGATCCTGCGCCCTAACCACTACGCCACCACTACTAAAAAACTTCAATGATTACCTAAAAAAAATCTGCTGTGTGTGATGTGAGACAGGACACAATTTCACCTAAAGCCAATAGATGTCGCTATTACCTTCATCCACAAGACATATCAAAGTAAGTGTTGGCTGGTAAACCAATGCATTGGAAAAGCACAGTTTAAACACCCAGCATGCTTCATAGTGAAAATATGTGTGCTCTTTAACGTAATACATAAAGTGCTTGCATACATGCTGACACTACTGAATTTATGGACAGACAGACAGACACTGTATATGATATATATATATATATATAGATAATTATATTTTATACAAAGCAGGTCTAAAGTTGTCTTTACAACATGACAAATTTGCCCAATGTATGTGATTTTTATGAACAATTTTTGGCTACCATCATCATCATCATCTTCCGCTTAGTCCAGGGTCGGGTCGCGGGGGCAGCAACCTAAGCAAAGAGGTCCAGACGTCCCTCTCCCGAGCCACTTCCTCCAACTCTCCCGGGGGGACACCAAGGCGGTCCCAGACAAGCCGAGAGACATAGTCCCTCTAGCGTGTTCTAGGTCGACCCCGGGGTCTCTTCCCGGTTGGACATGCCTGAAACACCACACCAGGGAGGCGTCCCGGGGGAATTCTGACCAGATGCCCGAGCCACCTCAACTGGCCCCTGTCAATGCAGAGGAGCAGCGGCTCTACTCCGAGCTCTCCCTGGATGGCGGAGCTTCTCACCTTATCTCTAAGGGAGAACCCCGCCACCTGGCGAAGGAAGCTCATTTCAGCCGCTTGTATCCATGATCTTGTTCTTTCGGTCATTACCCAAAGCTCGTGACCATAGGTGAGGGTTGGAACGTAGATCGACTGGTAAATTGAGAGCTTCGCCTTGCGGCTCAGCTCCTTCACCACAACGGACCGGTACAGGCACCGCTTTACAGCAGAGGCTGCAGCGATCCGTCTGTCGATTTCTCGCGCCATCCTTCCCTTACTCGTGAACAAGACCCCAAGATACTTAAACTCCTCCACTTGGGGCAGGACCTCCTTTCCGACCCGGAGGGTGCATTCCACCACTGTCCGACTGAGAACCATGGCCTTGGACTTGGAGGTACTGATCTTCATCCCAGCTGCTTCGCACTCAGCTGCGAATCGCTCCAATGAGAGCTGGAGGGCCCGACTTGATGAAGCCAAAAGGACAACATCATCCGCAAAAAGCAGAGACGATATCCAATGGCCACCAAACCAGAACCCCTCATCGCCTCGACTGCACCTAGAAATTCTGTCCATAAAAATTATGAACAGAATCGGTGACAAAGGACAGCCTTGGCGGACTCCAACTCCCACTGGAAACGATTCTGACCTGCTGTTACCAATACGGACCAAACTCTGGCTCCGGTGATACAGCGACCGAATAGCTCGTAGCAACGGATCCAGAACGCCATACTCTTGGAGCACGCCCCACAAGATCATTCGAGGGACACGGTCGAAAGCCTTCTCCAAATCCACAAAGCACATGTGGACAGATTGGGCAAACTCCCATGCCCCCTCCAGAATCCTGTGGAGCGTATAGAGTTGGTCAAGAGTGCTGCGGCCAGGATGAAAACCACATTGTTCCTCCTGAATCCGAGGTTCGACTATCGGTCGGATCCTCCTCTCTAGTACCCCTGCCTAGACTTTCCCAGGTAGGCTGAGGAGTGTAATTCCCCGATAATTGGAACACACCCTCCGGTCCCCCTTCTTAAAAATTGGGACTACCACCCCAGTTTGCCAATCCAGAGGTACAGCCCCCGATGAGCACGCGATGTTGCAGAGACGTGTCAACCAAGACAGTCCTACAACATCCAGAGCCCTGAGATATTCCGGGCGGATCTCGTCCAGCCCCGGAGCTCGACCACCGAGGAGCTTTTTGACAACCTCAGTGACCTCCACTCCAGTGATGGGCGGACCCTCATCCGAACCCCCAGGGTCTTCCTCTTCCATGGAGGGCGTGTTGGTGTGATTGAGGAGGTCCTCAAAGTATTCCCTCCACCTCTCGACAACATCCCCAGTCAAGGTAAGCAGCTCCCCACCTCCACTGTAAACAGTGTTTGTGAAGAATTGCTTCCCCCTCCTGAGGTGTCGGATGGTGGCCCAGAACCTTTTTGAGGCCAACCGATAATCACTCTCCAGGCCCTCACCGAACTCCTCCCACGCCCGAGATTTTGCATCTGCGACAGCCTCGGCTGCAGCACGTTTGGCCTGCCGGTACCCGTTTGCTGCCTCAGGAGTCCCACAGGCTAACAAAACCCGATAGGCCTCCTTCTTCAGCTGGACAGCCTCCTTCACCGCAGGTGTCCACCACCGGGTTCGGGGATTACCGCCACGACAAGCACCGACGACCTTACGGCCACAGCTATGGGCTGCCGCCTCAGCAATGGAGGCACGAAACATGGCCCATTCGGATTCCATGTCCCCCGCCTCCTCCGGAACGTGGTTGTAGCTCTGCCGGAGGTGGGAGTTAAAGGCCTCTCGGACAGGGGACTCCGCCAAACGTTCCCAGCAGACCCTGATTACACGCTTGGGCCTGCCAGGTCTGGAAGGCAACCTCCCACACCACCGAAGCCAACTCACCATCATCGGTAGACAGCTCAGCTCCTCTCTTCACCCGAGTGTCCAGAACATATGGTCGCAAGTCTGATGACACGATTACAAAGTCAATCATCGAACTGCGACCTAGGGTGTCCTGGTGCCAAGTGCACTTATGGACACCCTTATGTTCGAACATGGTGTTCGTGATAGACAAACTATGACAAGCACAGAAGTCCAACAACGAAACACCATTCGGATTCAGACTGGAGAGGCCGTACCTACCGATCACATCCTTCCAGGTCACACTATCGTTGCCCACATGGGCGTTGAAGTCTCCCAAGACAACGAACGAGTCTCCCGAGGGAGCGTTCTCCAACACCCCCCCCCCCCCCCAAAGACTCCAAAAAGGGTGGGTACTCTGAACTGTCATTTGGTGCATAAGCACAAATAACAGTCAGGACCCGTCCCCTCACCCGAAGACGGAGAGAAGCTACCCTTTCGTCAACCGGGGAGAATGCCAACATTTGGGCACCGAGACGGGGGGCAACAAGAATACCCACACCGGCTCTCCCCATGAGCAACTCCAGAATAGAAGAAGGTCCAGCCTCTTTCGAGATGGATGGTTCCAGAGCCCAAGCTATAGTTGGTATCTCTCCACCTCACGCACCAAATCAGGCTCCTTTTCCGCCAGAGAGGTGACATTCCATGTCCCGAGGGTCAGAGTAAGTAGCCGAGGATCTGTCCAACAGAACCCATGCCTTTGGCTGCCACCCAACTCACACTGCACCCGACCCCTAAAACTCCTCCCACGGGTGGTGGGTCCATGGGAGGGCGGACCCATGTCTCCTTTTCGGGCTAGGCCCGGCCAGGCTCCATGGGCATAAGCCCGACCACCAGGCGCCGCCGAGCCCTCCTGGGCCTGGCTCCACAAGGGAACCCTGGTGACCCGCGTCCGGGCAAGGGAGACTGCTTCCTGTGCTCTCTCTCAGATGTCATGTGTCATAGGGGTTTTTTGACTCGCCCTTCGTCTGGATCTTCACCCCGGACCTGTTTGCCTTGGGTGACCCTACCAGGGGCATTTGCCCCCGACAACATAGCTCCTAGGATCATTAGGTCACTCAAACCCCTCCACCACGATAAGGTGGCGATTCAGGGAGGGCAGAATTTGTGATTTATTGGCCATTTAATAGGGAATATGAATGATCATATAAATCTTTTCTTTTCCCACATGGTTAGAGGTTAGGTAAAGCCATTTATTATTCAACAAGTGTGTCTGCTATTTTAAAAACATAATGACAACATGAACCAAATCACCCAGAACCAAAGTTTACACATCCTGGAGGATTTCTAATGATATCACACACACAAGTTGACGCACAACTTTAAGTGGCTACAAAGGTAACCATCCTCACTGGTAATCTGTTTGCTTGTCATCTATATGTATATAAAGTCAGTGAGTTTCTTGGCTCCTGCCAGACCTTTGCATGTTTCAGACAGTTTTGAACTGACTGACATTGGATTCAAAGCAAAATAATTGTCAAAGGATCTGTAGGAGAAGGTAAATGAACTTTCTAAAACAGGAAAGGTATGTTAAATGATATACAAGGAATTGAGAATCTCAATCAGCAGTGTTCAGACTCAAATCAGAAGTGGGATGAGGAATTCTGTTGAAACCAAGCCCCGGCCAGGTAAAACAAGAAACAACTACAAAGAAAATTGTTTCGGATTCCTCTCAGTTTTATTTGTATAACACTTTTAGAACTCACATAATCACAAAGCAGCTTTACATAGTAAAACTAACTTATAAAAGAATTTAGACTTTGAAACATTTTTCTACAAACCCCACATATCGCTAAGGAGCAATCCCACAGTCAACATGGCATGGAAATGCTCCTTTAGTTGACTTGAGGAAGAAACCTTGAGATTCAAAGGGGAAACTCATCCTCATTTTGGTTAAACCATATAAAAATACAAACTAAGAGGAACTTCCTAAAGCACAACTAACAGTTTTTAGTGTGCTTTAAGTAGTGTTTCATTTGTGTATGTCTGTTGGAATGGCTATGCCACTTCTACAATAACATAAATGATGATAAGATGGGAGCGATGCTTCAACCGACATTTACTTGTTAATGGTCATTTTGTTTACAAGTACAAGGTATCATGGGATACGGGATCCTTCATTACATGAGATATCGCGAGATCACAGGGAGCATCAATTAATCAGATCTAACATTGTAACAAGTAGTATCCGGGATGTCCTCTCTTCTGGTAAAGTAGGATTTTTACTGTTGTATTGCTGTCTACTTGCATCAGTTGGACTTAGTTGTTGCCACTAGTAATTTTAAGTATAGGATTCTTAGCCTGTTCTGTAGTCTTATTGTGGTGCTTACTCTAACTTGCTGCACGTCCTTCCCATCTCTATTTCTCTGCTGTGCCAACCAGTATAAATAATTTTCTCCCTTTTTACTTTCCAACTGAGCATACAAGTCATCATACGCCCTCTGTTTGGCCTTTGACACCGCTACCTTCGCCTTACGCTGTGTCTCCCTGTACTCCTGTTTACTCTCTTCGTTCCTCTCAATGTCTCACTTCTTCTTAGCTAACCTCTTCCTTTGTACACACTCCTGCACTTCCTCATTCCACCACCAAGTCTCCTTATCTACTCTCCTTCCAGATGACACACCAAGTATTCTCCTACCTGTCTCCCTGATCACATTTGCTGTAGTTGTCCAGTCATCTGGAAGCACTTCCTGGCCACCCAAAGCCTGTTTCAACTCCTCCTTGAAGACAACACGACACTCTTCCTTTTTCAGCTTCCACCACTTTGTCTTCTGCTCTGCCTTTGCCTTCTTCACCTTCCTCACCATCAGCGTCATCCTGCACACCACCATCCTATGCTGTTTGGCAACACTCTCACCTGCTTCTACTTTGCAGTCACTGACTTCCTTCAAATTACATCGCCTGCAAAAGATGTAGTCTACTTGTGTGCTCCTACCTCCGCTTTTTTAAGTCATCCTATGCTCCTGTCTCTTCTGGAAGAAAGTATTTACCACAGCCATTTCCATCCTTTTTGCAAAATCTACCAACATCTGTCCTTCTGTGTTCCTGTCCTGGATACCAAACCTGCCCATCACTTCCTCGTCCCCTCTGTTTCCTGCACCAACATGTCCATTGAAATCTGCACCAATGACCACTCTTTCACCTCTGGGGTTACTCTGCATCCCTTCATCTAACTCACTCCAGAATCTCTCCTTCTGTTCTTGCTCACATCCTGCCTGTGTGGCATAAGCACTAACAACATTGAACATCACGCCTTCAATTTCTAACTTGAGACTCATCACTCTGTCTGACACTCTTTTCACTTCTAGAACATTCCTGACAAACTCCTCCTTTAAGATGACTCCTACTCCATTTCTCTTCCCATCCAGACCATGAAAAAACAGCTTAAACGCTGCTCCTAAGATTCTAGCCTTGCTACCTTTCCACCTGGTCTCCTGAACACACAGTATGTCCACTTTACTTCTCTGCATCATGTCAGCCAGCTCTCTACCTTTTCCTGCCATAGTTCCAACATTCAAAGTCCCTACTTTCAGTCCTAGACTCATGCCTTTCCTCTTCTCTCTCTGCCTATGGACACGTCTCCCGCCTCTCCTTCTTCGACATCTTCGACCAACAGTAGTCTAATTTCCACCCTGTTGGTTGACAGCACTGATGGCGGTCGTTGTTAACCTGGGCCTCGACCGATCCGGTATGACATTCTCTGTAGTGACTCGCATATTTTATTTGGCATTTGTTTTACGCCGGATGCCCTTCCTGACGCAACCCTCTGCATTTATCCGGGCTTGAGACCGGCGTGAGGGAGAGACACTGCTTTGTGCCCCCCCCCCCACGGCTGCATTTCACGGTGTACCTCAGCAAAAAACAAAGAGAGACAGAGAAAGAAAGAGAAATGAGATAGACTGTTAGGTACACTCATAACAGTGTAATGGTAAAAAATTTATTAGTGCTGAGTGCAAGCAGAGAGAACTAAAAAGAATGAACCAGAAGGAATGCAGACTGAGGGAGTGGCCAAATCCCAAGATCACAGTTTACCGGAACTTTCTATGCCTGAAACTCTCCAAACTAAACTAAAAAAATATGTTTACAGACTAATTTTCACCCCACCCCCAAAAAAACAAACAAACAAAAAAAAAAACAAAAAAAAAATTCCCAGAAACTGTTTCCAAGTCCTTAACATTAACTGGCAGGTTGTCCCATAGCTGGGATTTTGTAAGAAAGAACACTCTGCCCACTACAGTAGTCTTTATTTGAGTTATTATTAAGCCAGTTGCATGTAAATAAGATAGGGTGATATGATTGTATCTTCTGGTTCTCGTAAAGACTCCTGCTACTGCATTCTAGCATTCTAATATTACTAAAAAATAAATATGGTGTCACTGCATGATGCGGAAAAACGTCAAGCTTTTTTTTCTTCTAGACTAGATTACTGTAATGCATTACTGTCTGGATGTTTTTAGGGACTCATAAGCAAGCCCAGTTAGTATACAATGCATCTGCAAGAGTCCATTATTACATTTTGAATCAAATATAAAATACTACTTTTGACCTATAAAGCGCATAATGGCCACATTGTCTTTGCGAACTTCTTGTTGTTTATAACCCAGCATGCAATGGAGTGGCAGATTGAACAGTGTCACAGGGTGCCCTCCTGGCTGCCTTCCTTCTGGCTCTCTATCCTTCAGTTATGTTGCCATAGTGAGTCATGCCGCAGTTCCTGCTTGCCCTCTGCACTAATAGATTCTTCTATTACTATTACACTATTGACTATACCTAACAACCTACCTCTCCTCTGGGCAGCGGTGGTCTAGTGGATAGGGTGCAGGATCACTGATCCTAAGGTTGGGGGTTCGAGTCCCCGCAGGGTTGTCACTGGCTCCCCAGTGCAGCTAACTGGGTTATCAAAGGCGGGCCATGCTTTCACTGTCTATGGTGAGAGGCATGTAAAAGAACCATTGCTGACTTTCGTAAAAAGAGTAGGCTGCAAAGCTGTCAGCGTGTTTCTGTCCCTTGCTAAGAAGGGTTGTGTCAGGAAGGACATCCGACATACAAACCTCTGCCAACTCAACCATGCGAATCATTTGTTGTGGCGACCCCTGATTAAGGGAAAAAGCCGAAAGGAAATCTCTCTTCCGGCTATGGTCTGGAGTGAAAGCAAGAAAACAAACACTTAGTTTTCTCTTCATCGTCTTTGGCTCATCGATATCTGTATTAATTTCTTTCACCTGCCTTGTTGGTTTAATAATCTAGTTAACAAGTTTATGTCCCTGTTCAGTCTAGGAACCACCACAGCCATCTCAGCCTGCTGAGCCACCGTGGAAGGGACCTAGGCCTAGAGAGCGGGGATCAGCCAGCGGAACTGTCTCTCGCTATACAAAAACGCTCAGTGCAGGTGAGGAGAAGTAACTCTTCACTATTTTGAAATCGAAGAATTTCAAATCACTATCACCTCTCCTCCACTCTCTCGCCACCCCTCTCTGTTTTTTCTGAGGTAAACACGCTTCTTCTGGGATATTGGTGATCCTAATCATCCTGCTCCTTTTGTTTTCTGAATCCTGTGGGCTGTGCTGGTGTACTGTAGTTGGCTGGACTTCTCGTCTTGGAAGTTCCTCCTTCCTGCTATTGACGATCTGTATGGACCCAGATGTGCACTAACAGACTGTGAAGATGACTTTTCACTGCTGGTGGAAAAACTGTTTTCCCACAATATATTTAGGACTTACAGTTGTTGTATAACCAACCGGACTACATTTTGAACTATCATGAATTTCTCTTATATATGGGTTGTATTTTGATGGTTTTAGCCAAATGAGGATGAGTTTTGCTTTTGGGTCTGATTCCTCTCAAGGTTTTTTCCTCACATCTCCTGAGGACGTTATCCTTGCCTCTATTGCCATGGGTATGCTTATTAGGGATGTGTAGGGGTTGTAAATTATAAAATTCTTTTATACTTTGTACACTCCTACTTTTACTGTGTAAAGCTGCTTTGCGCTAATGTCAATTGTAAAAAGCACTTGTCTTATCAAAATTTAATAAGAAGAAATTAGGATGCATCCAGTGTCTAAAGTCCTTTACATAATTCTCAACTTTATTAATCTGGTGTCTCTCATCTGGCTTTGCTAAAATATATAAATCTATAATCAGCATAACAATGAAAGCAAATACAGTACTATGATCATGGAGAATATTACCCAAAGGGAGCATATATAGAGGAAAAAAAAAATCCCAGCGGGGTTAAGACAGAGCCTTGTACAACGCATGATCATTATCTATGATCAGTTAATCTGCTCAGGGCCAAATTAATTTTCTTTGATCAGAAATCAATTATTAAGTGAATATAACCCCATATGGTTGGACAAAAGAAATACAGTGATCCCTCGCTACTTCACACTTCAGTTCCTGTGACTTCAGTGCATCACGGTTTTTTCAAAAATAGTCATCGAAAAATAAAAAAATAAGGAAATTAACGAAAAATAGGGGAAAAGTTAAGGAAATGCTGCAAAACCAGGCCAATTATGCAAAAACCCCAAACAAACAACAAACAATCCAAAACCCTGCAACAAAACTACTTATATTTTTATGTGAGGTGTGCATCTGAGTGTGTGCATATGCATCTGTGTGACCTGCCCATCACTTCCTCGTCCCCTCTGTTGCCTGCACCAACATTTCCATTGAAGTCTACCCCAATGACCACTCTTTCACCTCTGGGGGTACTCTGCATCACTTCATCTAACTCGCTCCAGAATCTCGCTTTCTCTTCTAGCTTACATCCTGCCTGTGGGGCATAAGCACTAACAACATTGAACATCACACCTTCAATTTCTAACTTGAGACTCATCACTCTGTCTGACACTCTTTTCACGTCTAGAACATTCCTGACAAACCCCTCCTTCAAGATGACTCCTACTCCATTTCTCTTCCCATCCACACCATGATAAAACAGCTTAAACCCTGCTCCTGAACTTCTAGCCTTGCTACCTTTCCACCTGGTCTCCTGAACACACAGTATGTTCACCGTCCTCCTCTGCATCATGTCAGCCAGCTCTCTACCTTTTCCTGTCATAGTTCCAACATTCAATGTCCCTACTCTCAGTCCTAGACTCATGCCTTTCCTCTTCTCTCTCTGCCTACGGACACGCCTCCCGCCTCTCCTTCCTCGACTAACAGTCGCCCAGTTTCTACCAGCACCCTGTTGGTTAACAGCATTGATGGCATTCGTTGTTAACCCGGGCCTCTACCAATCCGGTATGACATTCGTATTGATAATCCGCATATTAAATTTGTCACATGTTTTATGTCGGCTGCCCTTCCTGAGACAACCCTCTGCATTTATCTGGGCTTGGGACCGACGTGAGGATGAACACTTCACTTGCTTGTGCCCCCACCCCCCACTTGCATTATTCTCCTCACTGTGTGTGGTGTGAAAATAACCTTGTATCCTGGTCCAGCTTGTTTACTATCTATCCATTTGTTTTAACCTTCTTAATAATCCTTCTGACAGTAGATATGGGAATAAGCAGGTGAGTGGCTATTTTCTTGACTTGTGAAGGTTGACACACATCTGTGTCACTTGAAAGGTGTGTTCCATTGTCTTTCTCATATTGAAGAGTAGATAAGAAAAATGGCCTCTGTCATGTCATATTTATACCCCATTAAACAGGACATGATGATTTACTAATGAAATGTTCCTGGATAGTCTGATCACCTTTATAAACTACTGTTGAAATTACAGAAATGGTCACATTTCATTTAAAATAATGAATTCATAGTCAATTAATTTTTTCCGCCTTAAAATTCACTTGAGTTGAAGATTACATTTTTCTACAATTTGCAGTGTGAGAGTATGCTGCTGCAATAAAAATCTAATTTAATTTTAGGCTTTTAACACACCTTAACCATGGGGTGCGAATAATTATGGAGGTAATGTATATACAATCAGCATATGCCATCCTTCCCTCCCGTGAGAGCTCAGGCAATTAGCCCACATATACTATCAGTCACAGTTGGCCGTGGCCTTCATAGATACAGTAGGCCCCCATTTTCGCGATGGTTCAATTCCGGCCCTTCCCGCGGATCATGAAAATCCGCAAGTTATTGATACGGTTTTAAAACGCTATGTATGATATTACATATGCTAAAATATGCTTCTAAAACACATTCTATAGACAGTCTTAGTCATCAATACAGTAATGTAGTAAAATGTAGTCATGATTAAGTAAAAACTTTTTAAATTTTGTACCGTGATAATATTTATTAATGAATAAAATAAAACACTTAGGCTCCTTTCCAGAAGCTAGAGAAGATGCGGGGTGTTTGAGTGGCATCGTAGGGGTTAAATAATAATGAAAAACACACAAAAAAATTGTGAATTCATAATTCAAGCAATCACTTTGATGACATAGGGCAGTGGTGGTCTAATGGTATAGGGCGCTGGATCGCTGATCCAAAGGTTGGGGGTTCGAGTCCCACTCTCCACAAAGTTGTCACTGTCCTCCCCAGTGCAGCTAACTGGGTTATCAAAGGCCGGCCATGTCTCTCACTGTCTATGGTGTGAGGCATGTAAAAGAACCATTGCTGACTTTCGTAAAGAGTAGGCTGCAAAGCTGTCGGCGTGTTTCCGCTCTGCGATGGCCTGACGAGCTGTCCAGGGTGTACTCTGCCCTCGCCCAAAGTTGGCTGGGATGGGCGCCAGCCTCCTCTCGACCCAAATTAGGATTAAGCGGTTACAGAAAATGAACTGAACTTTGATGACGTGTGCGAAGGAGAAAAAAAGAGGTGTAGACATCATCTGCAACCAATCAGCAGGAGGGAGAAACAAAAGCTCTCAACCATTGGCAAAATTTGAATCACGTGCCAGTTACTTTCGGGTTTGTTGCCAATATGTGGGGGCGTGAGCGCTGAACCCCCAATGATCAAGGGCCTACTGTAGTTGGAAAAAGAGTGAATGAGTAAATGAATTAGTACTTGTCACGCACCTTGTAGATGCACCACTTCGTAGGCCTGAGTTTTGACCAAATACCATGAGATGGTCTTATTAGATCTAAGCAGTCTATTCTCTTTGGTTCAGCAGTTCCAGTCAACAGCTAATCAGGAGAGCTGGAAAAGACCAGTTGATTTTCCTTACTTCTAATCCAAATCAATTTTGGGTGTTGATCTGCCCTGCTGTTTCACACTGAGTCTCACGTATTGTCTATGATCATGCCCAGCTGACTTATAAGCTTTACTAAATAAACAAGCCTTACTAAACTAAAATCAGGAGCAAACTCAAGAATGTTATACTATATTTTTTATTTACAGTAGAATATGCACAAATGAAAATAATAAGCTATATCTTATTATTCTCCCAACACATCAATTATGTCTTTACACACAGTTCATTTGGTAGGCTATATTTTACATTATGACTTTACAACAGTCATGCTTTATTAATACAATGAGAGTCTGGTCAGTGGTTTAAATTAATTTCAGGGACATTCAAATGAAAAATTGGAAATTCCATGATTTCTGCTTCCCTGACAAAGAAAATATGACTGTCTACTATTTTAAATAAATCACACCTTCATTCATATCTTCACCCCACCATTTAGAATTACATACAGTATAGTGGCTGGGATCAGAACATGTTCAAGAGAATATACATACTTGAAATGCACATAACCAGACAGGCACAAAAAAAATTACTTAAACATGAAGGTGAGGGAAAAGCCCTTTTTTATACTTCACTAGTCTACTACACCAGGAATAGAATGAATGGGTAATGATTATGATAAGATTAAGCAATCAGAATATATTTAAATATACGTTTTGAGAGACAACTATTATAACACACAATTATTAAAATCTTGAAAGAATTATATTAAGATTTGGGTCTACACATAGACGACGCGTTTTTGTTGAGTTTGAAGTTCATTGGATTTTAACTACATAAGCATTTTATGTGCAAACCCATCTTAGACCACATAATAAATACAAGTCTTAGCTAAGTGATACATACAAAGATTATCTGAGAAATTAATTTTTTTAATTGTTGTAGTTATTTTTCTGTTCACGGTCACCATCTCATTACATTTCCCAGGTGATCACATTATACTAATGAAAAATGACTGCAGCACTAGAGAATCAGAAAATCTAAAATTCAGATTAAGACTTGGAGAGTTCATCTTTCGTTTATTGGATTTTTTTTCTCGTTGTAGAAAACCTTTCCCTCTGGTTGCAGTCTCCATTTCACTGTGATATTTTCTGACAATCTAGCCTCCTGCAGTTTCTGCATGATCTGAAGAACAGAATAAAACCCTCATTACTGAAAACTGCACAAAAGCATGAGTATGCTACTGTAAAAATCCTGTAATAATAATAAAAAAAATAAATAAACTGAACACAAGAGTCAGCCTATGATTACAGGACAGGTCAGAGCCTGATAAAGTTCTGGCTGCAGTAATGAGGAGGGGCGGGTATATTAGAAGTGGAACTTTGTAGAAGGTCAGACTCACCTTGTCTAAGATGTGCTCCATTACTAGATTGGTCACATCTCTATTGAACCTCACCTTCATGCTCATGATTTGTTGGTGTCCTGTGATTTCTGAATGCAAAAATGCAAAGTCATGCATTGACACAAATTATTCAATTACCTTAAAAATATTTATTTAAATATGACTAAGTAAAACTTGAACTTACCCGAGTAACAGTAAAAAGGCATTGTGTCTGAGCATATTGCATTAGCAGCCTGAACATTATTTAAATAAACACAGCTTTCGTTCTGTGCATCATTATCAGGTTGTCCAGACATCCAGCTGATGGTCGAGAAGCTGGTTTCGTCTGTCCACTTAAAGGAATTTTTGGTCAGACCAATCCAAGTGTAGTCAGATCCAAAGATAACACCCAGTATAACAGAATGTTCTGTTCCATTTCTAGCACTGGCCAAATCCATACCATGGTTTCTGCAGTAAGTCTGAGCTTCATACCATGTCATTTTATCAGAGATGAAAATGTACCTGTCATTGTCTTCTTTAGTACCTGTTTGAATTAAAAACACATAATTACCAATTGAGTTAATTCTACAATAAATTCATACTAAACTAGATTCAGTTTAATTCACTATGTACACAATATAAAAAGTTCACAATGATCAGGGTTCTCATTTATAAAACTGTGCATAGGATCCTTACTTAAAGAGTACTTACACTAAAAACCCAAACTTTGTGCACCAAAATCACTTTATAAATTAAAGAGTGCCTACAAATATGCGTACCTGAATTTCCACCCTGGATATGGCCTCTTTTTTTTAGCCATAAATAGTCGGTACAAATCATTTAATTTATGTAGTCTGCATATAAATGAGTCTGGTGTGGATTGTTCTCGTATCGTTGGGAATAATAACTGCAGGTGGGAAAAAGAACGAGAAAGCTTGTCGGAAACTTTCTGAGAAAGTACATCCTATGTTGTGCTTTCCCCATCTATTGGGAGTTTCTTTTGATCTCCTGAAGTCCATTATCATCTCCTTGGTTTTGGGTGTTTAATTCCATATTCCTCTTGTTGCACCATCGCCACAGATGCTGGACCTCCTCCCTGTAGGCTGACTTGATGTTGTCAATAATTAAGCCTATAATAGTGGTCTTATCGGTGAATTTGATGGTGTTGTTGGTGTGAGTGTGGGAACAGACATGGGAGAAGTGGAGGGGGCTAAGAACACATCCCTATGGTGTTCCAATGTTCAGGATGAGAATGGAGGAAATGTGATCTCCTATTCTGATAATCGGAGGTCTGTTGCAGAAAAAGTTCATTATCCAGGTGCACAGTGAGCTCTTTAGGCCCAGATTGCCCGACTTCTGAACCAATTTATGTGGTTGGACTGTGTTAAAAGTGGAGCTGAGATCTATGAACAGGGTCTTCACATAGGAGTTGCTGCTGTCCAAGTGTGTGGAGGGATATATTCATGCCATCCCCTGTCGACCTGTTTGTTCTGTATGCAAATTGATATGGATAGAAATCAGCAGGGATGGCAGTCTTTCAAAACATTTGGTGATGATGGGACTTAGGGCAACTGAGTGATTGTCAAGTAGGCAGCTTTTTGTGCTCTTCTTAGACATTGGAATGATGGTGGCTGTTTTGAGGCAGGTGGGACCCATACATTGCCGTAGCAAACAGTGAAAGATGGTGGTTAAAAAAAAAACCGAGTTGATCTGCACACGCTTTAAGTAGCCTTCCTGCTGCTCTGGACCAGTCGCAAAAACGCCCATGGCATTTGGAAGCAACTGAAGCAGGACACCAACAAACAAAAGCAGAGCAAATGGGAACACTAAAATTGTCAGCAGGATCAGTGGTATAGAGCGTACGATGACAGAACTTGAAGTGTTCTGATCTAATGCTTTGCTCCATCTTTCTACTCCTTTACCACCATGTCTGCAATTTGTTGCTTGAGTGTTGAATGTTTATTTGTTTGGATAGTATCATGTGTATTATATGTGTGAAAAAGGAGCTCATTGTATGGATGTACGGGAAGAATGTTCTCCAAGGTGCGGCTGCAACTGTGGATTTGGAGGAGTGAGCCTGTGCGCTGTAGAGCCATGGTACAGCATTACGCATGGGGATCACCGTTGCATTTATGCATTTAAAGTAGCTAACCTGATTGATAACACCTTGAGTAATTTACAGGATCAGATAGTGGTAACCCCCACCCAAGATACCCTCTGAAGGCTGTGTGCAAATATTGAGCTTTTCTTTCTGTTGGTTTTATTCTGAGCAACAGTACTCACAGGGTCATGGAATTGAATGTGTAAAAGATTAATGGCTTTATTTGTAACACTTTGAGATTTAGTTGATATTTAATTTATATGTTCACTGGAAAATATTTATCAAGTTATATACACTATGCTCTGGGTAATGAATGTTCTATTCTATGCAAGCAAGCCATCCTCGCCTCCTCTTGTGCTCTGGTAGTGGATAATGTGATGGTGAGAGTGGGGATTAAATACAGGTATACCTCACCCACTCTCTTTAATTTGATCATTGATTGGGTGATGAGGAGGACAACAGAGGACACCTCTAGAGGGATACGCTGGAGTCTCTTCTCAACCCTAGTAGACCTTGACTGTGCAGATGACCTGGCACTGATGTCCCATTCACACCAACACATACAGGACAAGACCAACAGACTGCAAACCTTCGGACAGCAGGTGGGGCTTCGAATCAGCATCACGAAAACAGAAATAATGACATCGAATGTAAACACCCTAGCCCCTGTAAAAGTGAGCGGAACAAATCTACACCAGGAAGAAAAGTTTACAAGTTTACATATTTGGGAAGCATCATCAAACCTGAGGGCGGTACAAAGGAAGACATCCACAGCAGACTGGGCAAGGCCAGGAGCATTTTCAAGGAGATGAACAACATTTGGAGATCCACACAGTACAGCTTCAACACCAAACTCCTGCTGTAACAGAGCTGCGTCATATCTGTGCTCCTGTATGGATCTGAATGCTGGAGGATGACAGAGGCAGATCTTGCTAAGCTAAGATCATTCCACACCGGATGCCTTCGAAAAATCCTCCGAATCGTCTGGCCTGAGAAGATCTCCAATGAGGTCCTGCTGAGACGATGTAAGCAAGTCGACATGGGTACCATCATTACAAGATGAAAATGGAAATGGATTGGACATGTGCTGCGGAAAGACCAGCAGTCTATAGCAAGAATGGCATTGCACTGGACCCCAGATGGAAAGAGGAAGAGAGGGAAACCAAAAGTAACGTGGAGGAGGACAGTGGAGAGTGAGATGGAAGCCATGAAGCATTCTTGGGGTTCTTTGAAAAGGATGGCTCAGGACAGGCAGGGGTGGAGGAACTTTGTTGCTGCCCTACACACCACTGGGTGTAATGGTTAAATGATGATGATGATACCTCACCCAACGTCATTAATTGGTTCCAGCAGAGACGACTTAAGTCGAATTAGCTTGTCTCTGGTCTAGCCTAGATTAGGCTATGCCAAGTTTACTTGTATAATAATATTATATATAACTATATATATAACTATATATATATATATAAAATATTATACAAGTAAACGTATATATATATATATATCTATATATGTGTATATTGTATATTATATATATGTATATTGTATATTATATATATATATTGTATATTATATTATATTATATTTTATTTATATATATATATATATATATATATATATATATATATATATATATATATATATATACACACACTCTCACTATCCGAGTTACGAGACGTACACGAGTTACAACCACCTGTACTTACGACCACATCTAGCAGATGCCTATTATGAGGTTATTGTATATGTTTGGCAGTGCAGTGCGTAGGATAGTTGTGGCAGCACAGCATCCCAGCATCTGACACTCACAGCATTCTACCGCTACACTCAGGACTAGATACCATCACAGTAACATCTCTTTTACAGTACAATTTTACATTCATTTACTGTACACCGTTACCATGGTCCCCAAGAGGAAGTCCGATTCATCAGATGGCAATTCAACCAAGAAAGCAAGGAAGGCATTGTCGTTGGAGACGAAGATTAAAGTGATAAAGCAGTATCAAGAGGAAAAAAAAATAAATTCCATAATTCGAGATCTCCATCTTTCCCACTCCATGGTGTCTACAAATTTTGAAGGACAAGAAACGCATTAAGGAAGCAGTGAAAGCAGCAGCCTCAATTAAGTCAACTATCATCACAAAACAACGTGACGGACCAATTGCAGAGATGGAAAAGTTACTATTCCGGTGGTTGGAAGATAATAGGCAAAGAAATGTGAAAGTGATGTTGTGAGTAGTGCAAAGTAAGGCTACAAGTTTATTTTGCATGTTGAAAGAACATGCAGGTGAAGAATATGCTTCACATGAATTCATAGCGAGTATTGAGTGGTTTTGGTTTCATTCTGTTAAATATCCTATTTACGACCAATTCGACTTGTGACCGGTTGGTCAGAATTGATCTCGGCTGTAACTCGAATAGTGGCTGTATACATACATAATATTTAGTATACTAAATATATAATATAATATATGATTATAATGACGTAAACTTTATTTTTATTTTATTTAATTTTCCATATATTTTTTGAAAACTGACGTATAATTGAGAACGACTTAACTCGAAATGACTTAAGTCGATGTATACTTTTATATAGAACGAATGGTTCCAAATTTCTGTTCAATTTTAGAGTAAGGTGTTTATGAAACAATTCCTTCCTCCGAGTGCAAAATAGCCTTATTGAATTAATTACAAAACATTGGTAATGTAGATCTACATATGACATAAAGTAAAATTGTAAAAATGTGAAAGGACATCAATAGCTATAATCGTTCTTCTCACACTACATTTTGTACAATCTGACTTTAGTTCATCACCTCACCTTCCATGTCAACGATTCCCCTTTTTTCCAGAATATATGTATGCATGGTTGAGTTTGCATATACATTCTCCTGTTAAGTTTGTTTTTTATAGATCACAGCCTTTGCATAGGAAGTAACGTACACCACAGTCAGGCCCTGTTGTGTGCATGCATACCACATTTATAAATAAGACCCCAGGTGTTTTTTTTTGTCCCATTTAGATTTTCTATTTTGCTTATTTCGATTTCAGAGCACAGTTAAGAAAACATAGAGCACAAGGTCTACAATGTTTTAATAAGCAAATCTTCACTACTATATAAAAAATGTAAAATGTATAGTATGCTGGTTCTTACCATCAAAGCACACAAATGATAATTTAGCAGAACATCCTGCATTACACCAACCAGTTGTAGTAATATCCCCACACCATTCAATTCCATCTTCATTGTTGGGCTCTCCTGATCGCCACTGTGTTATATCTCCCAATGGCTCATTCTCCAAGGACCAGTGCCAGCTGATGATTTCTCTGTACAGTCCAATCCAAGCACCAGACGTGAACTGTTCTGTCTGTATTAAATTCTGAACTTGGACCATTTCGTCAGTATTTTCAATAACAGCCAGGTCATTGTGGTTGGCCTTGCAGTAAGAGTGAGCATCACTCCATGTTTTCCTCTGTTGAATCAGATAGTACTTACGAGAGATAGGCAGCACAGGGGGAGTGACTCCTGTAGAAGAGTAATCGTCAGCTTTATTTGAAATTTTCATTTTAACCCTGTAGCACCCCATGTTACACCCCATGGAATTTTTCCTATGTTGCTTTTTATGACTGGGCTCTACAGGGTTAATTAATCGAAAATGTAAATTTATTCATTTTCTGAGTGGCTTAATCCTGCATAGGGTTGCAGGGAAGCTGCAGCCCATCTCAGCCGACTTGGGGTGAGACATAGTACACCCTGGACAGCTTGCAGGGCAGAAACAGTCTGAAGGAAACTCAATGGCCTCCTCTTTATGAACAACAGCAATCGCTATTTTACATGCTTCTCACCATTGACAGTGGGAGACATGGCCGGCCTTTGATAACCCGGTTAGCTGCACGGGGGAGGGGGGGGGGGGAAGTAGTGGCAACCCGGTGAGAGTGGGGCTTGAACTCCCAACATTAAGATCAGTCATTCAGCACCCTACCACTGGGTCACCACTGCCCCAGAACATGTAAATGTGATTTTTTTTTTTAAATTTGGGACAAAACATTTGAACATCCACATAAAATTAATAAAATCATAAAAGTTCTCTCTCGCTCGCTCTCTCTCTCGCTCTCTCTCTCTCTCTCTCTCTCGCTCTCTCTCCAGTCACTCACTCAGTCACTCACTTACTCACTCACCTGTAAAGAGCAGGACTATGAACAGATGCTGCTTCATGATTGAGGTGTTGAGACTTACTAGGAAAAAGAAAAGTTCGTAAAACTATGAAGAAATGTTAGCAAAACTGATAACACAGCACCTGGACAGATGTCTTTAATAACTGTCGGCTTGTTTTCAGGAATGGTCAAGGTCATAAACGAAGGAAAGGTGGATGGTGGTTTGTTTTCTAACCAACATAATCAGTGGCATCAATGTAAATAGCAGTTCTCAAGCTGATACTGAAGCCCAAAAGTAAAAAAAAAAAACCGGAGTGAAGCGTCTGACCTACTCCCTGCCATCTTCAACACCTGAATTAGGAAGTATTTCAGTGGTGTCAAAATGTGGATTAAAGACCACTGCCATGGATGAGATTTCCAGGGTCCTAGGAGACCAAGAGTCGTGCACCAAGAATCTTCTTCAGGCCCAATAAGATGACCTAAGAGTGCTGTCAGATGGCATCAAAAGTGCCTAACTAACCCCATTGCACAAGTAGAGTCCCTTGTTATCGGAGTTCTCATGCCGGCCTCACCAAGCTGAGAAGGAAAGGCTGGAAGGTAACACAAGACTGCAGTACAACCCCGAGCCCTCTACACCCCTTCCACTTCTGTGTGTCTTTCTGTTAGGTTTCTAGGCTTGGTTGCTCAATGATTTAGTGGTTCACTACGGGATAAGATCAGAGTATCCCGTAGTGCACCACTATATGTGCGGCAGAATGCCACACAGCGCTTCCACCTTCACCAACTTTGAGACTTAATGACTTTGTGATGTGGTGATATACAATTATATTAGCAAAGCGCTGGTAAATCAATTGAGTTGGTTTGCAAATCGATTCAGCTCGTTTTCTTAAATGGATAGTTTTCTTGAATGATTCGTTCATGAAACGTCCATCACAACTGCACATTCTTTTGTACAGTGGAAAAAAACCACAAGAAAACAGGTTCCACTGTGTTAGATTCACCACTTCACCAATGAAAAATTTATGAAGTTCCACCTCCCCATTACACAGATTCATAATTCGACTATCATCAGTGCCTATCTTTAACAGAATTACAGTGAAATTGCATTGGCATCCCTGAGATGTACACATCAACTGGATTCCAGGTAACCACAATACACAATGAATTAGAATGAGAATTCACTTTAAAAACAAGGTTATGCGCATCTGAAATAAACATTCTTATTCTTAGTTTTGGTCGTTTGGATAAAAAAAAAAAAACATGATTGGTATACTTACTTTAGTCTGTGTTCTAACAAACCAGTATGAGAATATATTCATTGCTAGAGACTTTAGAGCATTTCTGTAAGTCATTCAGGATAAGAGCGTCTGCTAAATGATGTAAATGTAAATGTAAATGTATTAGGGTCGTGGGGAGGCTGGCATCTCGGTCAACTTTGGGTGAAGGCAGGGTACAGTACACCCTGGACAACTCGTCAAGCCATCACAGGGAAAACACAATCTCACACACACACACACACACACACACACACACACACACACACACACACACACACACACACACACAGACAGTCATTCAAACTCACACTTAGGGGAATTTGTAACGGATAATCAACCTACTGTGCATGCTTTTGGAGTGTGGGAGGACCCAGAGTACCTGGAGGAAACCCATACAAATATGAGGAGAACATGCAAACTCCACACAGAAATACAGGGATCCCTCACTTTCTGTAGTTAATTGGGACCAAGATCTCCACGACCACCGAATTCCGCAAAGTAGGATGAACCCACCCATCCCCCCTCCTGACTGATGTATACATACATGTATGTGTGTATATAATATCAATAAATTCATATTCAATGCTATAAATGCTTACAATAACAATTAAACATTCAAAAATAATGCATAAGATGTAAATAAAATATAAATACACACACATACAGACACGTGCGCACGCACGCACGCACGCACGCAGATGCGCACCTCACAACAATATAATATATAATGTAATGTAAATTATATATATATATATATATATAATTATTTATTTATTTATTTTTTAATAGTGAGAGAAAAAAATTGCCATGCATATCCTAATATGTTAGTAAAGAAACTTAAAAGTACAAGTGATGAAATAGATTAATCTGCATGATTGTGTGAGATACACAATAGAGTTACATTCATGACATTCATTCCTACAGCCAGTGATTGTGGAAGAAAATATTTTTAGAGATGCTATAACTACTCCCCTCCCATTCAGGATTAAATTATGTCCTTGGATCTCAATAATATTGCAAATATCTGTAATATTTTCTCAGTCAAAGAGTCTGAGAACACATTTTCCAAACATATTCATTAACCCATATGGCAAGCGCTATAAAAACTTTCCCTTATTAGGTGTATGGAAATATCATATTTTTGTTAATAAACATACCTGAAATATAGAGGAAGTAAACTGGCAGTGTTGTATCTTATATTTATCTCTCTGTCAGTCAAAGACATCTGTAAGATTTTGTGTCTGTGAGTTATAATTTATCATCTTTTAGTCTTGATGACTTAACACTTCCTCCACCTTCTGTTCCTCCTCCTCATTTTACTTTACAAAACAGATTGTATGGAAATCTGAGCTGGGCAAAGCACGACTCAAAAAAAGAAAAGTGCCTGGTAGATGTTTGTCAAGCTAATTTTACTGAGATATTTAAAAGTATTGTCCATTTCTTTATCTTTTTGTTCATTAACAAACTTAAACAACACCATCTTCATCAGGATAGATTTAGGAATCTGTAACACTGCTGAGATTCACACAAATTTACCACAGTGTAAGATTCGGTTAGATTAGATTAAATTAGATTAGATTAGATTATTCATTAATTCATTTTCTAAACCGCTTAATCCTAATTAGGGTTGCGAGGAGTCTGGTGCCCATCTCAGCCAACTCTGGGCGAGGGCAGGGTACACTCTGGACAGCTCACCAGGCTACTGCAGGGCCAACTCTCACACAACCAATCATACTCACACTCATATACAGGGGTGATTTCGAACATCCAATTAACCTTCTATGCCTGTTTTTGGACTTTGGAAGGAAACCAGAGTACCTGCGCAAGCCCAGGGAGAACATACAAACTCCACACAGAAATACCCAAGCTGGGACTCAAACCTTGGACCTTCTTGCTGTAAGGCGGATGTGCTAACCACTATGACACCGTACCACCTAGATTAGATTATATTCAATTTTATTTTCAGAACACATGTATAAATACATGGTAACAAAATACAGTTTAGCATCCAATCAGAAGTGCAGAGATCAGCAAGTGCAATATGTACAGTTAGAAGCAGTAATGTACAGATATGGACGGTGTAAAGGTGAGAATAAGGGCTTTTTGTCAGCAGTCTCCACTAATTATCCCATCATAATGATCCATGGACATAAATATTTATATATTGGCAAAAATTATTCATAATTAAATACAGGGATCCCTCGTTACTTTGCGCTTCAATTCATGCGGCCTCAGTGCATCGCAGTTAAAAAAAAAAAAAAAAAAAATCATCAAATTAAAAAACAAGGAAATTAAGGAAGAATAGGGGAAAAGTTAAGGACAATGCCACAAAAACAAGGCCAATTATGCAAAAAAAAAAAAAAAACCCAAAAAAACAAAACAAAGAAACAAAAAAACCCTAAATCAACATAAAACAAAAAATAAACTACAGTAGTTACATTGTGGCATCTGTGTGTGCACGCGCATCTGCGCGCGCATATGTATGTGTGTCATCTTCTTTGAATGCAAAACCATCTGTGTGTGTGTGTGTGTGTGTGTGTGTGTGTATTTATATTTTATTTATATCTTATGTTATTTTTAAATGTTTAATTGTTATTATAAGCAATTATAACATTGAATGTGTATTTATAGATATTATGTACATGTACGTATACATCGGGTTGGGGGTTGGGGGGGATTCTACTTCGCGGATTTCGATGGTCTCGTGGAGATCTCAGTCCCAATTAACCACGGAAAGTGAGGGATCCCAGTATTAAAATGAGATTAGAGTAAAACAACATTGGTTCTGTTGTAAGAATTAATCTTTAGAATGAAATGCTACCAACACATATTTTATCATAGTTCCAGACATAAACTGTTGCAGTATGAAGTTATTCCACGGTCAACCGGATTTCACTGTTATACCCCCAGTGCAGCTAACTGATTATCAATGGCCGGCCATGTCTCTTACTGTCTGTCATGGGAGGCATGTAAAAGAACCAATCCTGGCTTTCGTCAGGAGTATAGCCGTCAGTTCATTTCTGCCCTGCAATAGCCTAGTGAGCAATCCAGGATGTACTCTGCCATCGCCCAGAGTAGTCATCCTCCCTGCAACCCTAATTACTATCAAGCGGTTCAAAAAGTGAATGAACGCTCACACCAACTGACCGATAATCAACAAATGCTTTAAATAATCATTGTGATTTTAAATGGCTGCAGTCCATTGCATGTATAATGCTAGTTAGAGCAGCAACAGTATGAAATCCTTTCATTTAATGCTGTTGGTGTTCAAAATAAGGAATTTGATATGCTGTTTGGTCAGTAAATTTATTACTTATGGGAGGACATGGTTGATGCTTGTGATATTATACACACTCAGTCCCCGAGTTCCTTTATACACATGGATAAATTAAACCATGCAATTAGAAATGAAGGCTGGTGTTTGTTAAAGGTAGATGCGAGTTAGATGCTGCGGTAAAGTAGGACTGTATCAGAACTCGCATTTGATACAACCTTTTGATGTGATACCGTCAATGAGCATTTCTTTGGTAATTTCTCAGAGGTACGCTATATTGTCCATCAAACTCAGAATCATCGGCCAGCATGCCAAAGTCACTGTTCACCTTTCATTTGAACAAGGTTATTATATTATTGTTTTCTGCTCTTTTGCTACCATTGGTTGCTCATTTTGAGTGAGCAACATATACAGACGCTCCCCGACTTATGTTCATCGGTTTTACATTTTTTCGTGTTTACGTTTTTTTTTTTTAAAAGCCAAATTTTGAGTTTAGACGTAATGACGCAATGATGTAATGATGCCGTGCCCATTGTTTACAAACCAGACTGAACGTGCCCCTCCTTCTTCCCAGTTCAGTAATATATATACTAGTCCTTCTCAAAAAATTAGCATATTGTGATAAAGTTCATTATTTTCTGTAATGTCCTGATAAACATTAGACTTTCATGCATTTTAGATTCATTACACACAACTAAAGTAGTTCAAGGCTTTTATTGTTTTAATATTGATAATTTTGGTAAAAAAGTAAAGAAAAACCAAAAATCCCTATCCCAAAAAATTAGCATATTTCATCCGCCAATAAAAAAGTGCTTTTAATACAAAAAAGTCAACCTTCAAATAATTATGTTCAGTTCTGCACTCAATACTTGGTCAGGAATCCTTTTGCAGAAATGACTGCTTCAATGCGGCGTGGCATGGAAGCAATCAGCCTGTGGCACTGCTGAGGTGTTATGGAGGCCCAGGATGCTTCGATAGTGGCCTTAAGCTCATCCACAGTGTTGGGTCTGGTGTCTCTCAACTTTCTCTTCACGATATCCCACAGATTCTCTATGGGCTTCAGGTCAGGAGAGTTGGCAGGCCAGTTGAGCACAGTAATACCATGGTCAGTAAACCATTTAGCAGTGGTTTTGGCACTGTGAGCAGGTGCCAGGTCATGCTGAAAAATGAAATCTTCATCTCCATAAAGCTTTTCAGCAGATGGAAGCATGAAGTGCTCCAAAATCTCCTGATAGCGAGCTGCATTGATCCTGTCCTTGACAAAACACAGTGAACCAACACCAGCAGCTGACATTGTACCCCAGACCATCACTGACTGTGGGTACTTGACACTGGACTTCAGGCATTTTGGCATTTCCTTCTCCCCAGTCTTCTTCCAGACTCTGGCACCTTGATTTCCGAATGACATGCAAAATTTGCTTTCATCCGAAAAAAGTACTTTGGACCACTGAGCAGCAGTCCAGTGCTGCTTCTCTGTAGCTCAGGTCAGGTGCTTCTGCCGCTGTTTCTGGTTCAAAAGTGGCTTGACCTGAAGAATGCGGCACCTGTGGCCCATTTGCTGCACACGCCTGTGCACGGTGGCTCTGGATGTTTCTACTCCAGACTCAGTCCACTGCTTCCACATGTCCCCCAAGGTCTGGAATCGGCCCTTCTTTAACTTTTTCCTTCCCACAGACGTCCCACTGAGGTGCCTTGATACAGCACTCTGGGAACAGCCTATTCACTCAGAGATTTCTTTCTGTGTCTTACCCTCTTGCTTGAGGGTGTCAATGATGGCCTTCTGGACAGCAGTCAGGTCGGCAGTCTTACCCATGATTGCGGTTTTGAGTAATGAACCAGGCGGGGAGTTTTTAAAAGCCTCAGGAATCTTTTGCAGGTGTTTAGAGTTAATTGGTTGATTCAGATGATTAGGTTAATAGCTCGTTTAGACTACCTTTTCATGATATGCTAATTTTTTGAGATAGGAATTTTGGGTTTTCATGAGCTGTATGCCAAAATCATCAGTATTAAAACAATAAAAAACCTGAAATATTTCAGTTGGTGTGCAATGAATCTAAAATATATGAAAGTTTAATTTTTATCAGTACATGACAGAAAATAATGAACTTCATCACAATATGCTAATTTTTTGAGAAGGACCTGTATATCGTTTATATATATATATATATATATATATATATATATATATATATATATATATATATATATATATACAGTTATATAGTGTGTTACTCTTGTGTTATGACGTCGTCTCTGTGATCTTTGTGTTCACACTGTTTTTGGACTTTTGTAACCTGAAGCAAATATGGTTGGTCAGAAGCGTAAGCCTACTAGCATGGGTGCAAGTCTCATACACAGAGATGAATTAACTATCTGCTCAGATCGGCACAATCTACCATGCATACTCAGTTAAGCAAAGAGAGTTGTAAAATGAATGAAAACCCAAGAAAGAGAACTCTCTGCGCTGCTGATTCACATCAGTGATTCACATCAGTGAAGACTGAGTACTAAACGAGTTCAACGGCGCCCTTGCGCACTTAAAAGACCGGAAGACCGCATAACCCGCGCTTTGTTTCAAGCAAGTGAACTACTTTCAGCAAGTAAACTACTTTCGGTATTGAGCACCTCACATATTGTAGGCGTTGATTGGCTGTTTTAAGCTTCATGTCAAGTGAGTTGGCTCAACTTCATGTCATGTGACCATCCATCGCCCATTGGAACCATTTACAAGCAGAAAGATCGCATCATAGAGAATGTTAACGGTTATATTTTATACTGTATTTGATATTTGATGAGTGAATTTGATTAAAATTTATCAATTTGAAATTATTTTGCTTGAATTTAATTTATTTGAAATTATTGTTGATATTATTTGATATATTTGATATGATTTTACAATGTTATGTATATAATAATTGATTTAGGGGTGTTTTATGAGATACAGTAATGGTATTTATGGATGTATAGTACAGTATGAACGTCATACGTCACACGTCATACGTCATACATCACTGTAACAACTTACATGAACTTACGTTCACTTTCAACTTACGTTCGGCCATCCGGAACCAATTAAAAACGTAAGTCGGGGAGCATCTGTACACATAGCAGAAACCTATTATGAGCCAACATCTTCTTCTCGGAGCTGTTGGTCTGTTTCACTCACATTGTGAAGGCAGTCATGGGCCTTCAGGTCCAGCAAGGCTTTTTCTGCTGGCCTCAATGCTGCCAGAAGCACTGACCTACATTTACAACTTAAATTCTAGTTTTTGTTCCATTAATTGTATCAATTTATTCCCTAGAGTCTTTTTTCTTCATTTCTTAGCATGTATTTTGGCTGCAGTGTTTCCTGTATGTGTATGTAGATGTCTGCATTTTTTAGTCCAATTATATTTCAGCTTCTACCTGCTGCTATGTCAATCTAATCTGCCCAAGGTCTTTAAAATCAGCAGTGTTGGCCGATGTCACTTAAGATATTTTAGTAATGGGGCTGTTTCTTTACTAATTAGATTTCAGATTCGCCTCACAGGGCCAGCTGGCCTACAATAATGTCAATATTTGTAATTGTATAATTAACTGACTGTTAATCAGTATCTGGACAGGCATTACCTGTACCCTCATTATTTCATGATAAGTAAGAGCACCGAGAGAGCACAAACCCAAGCCAAGCTATAAAAATTGGGTCTGACTTGCAAAAAATGGGGTCAAGTATGGATGATACAGAATATGCATACTATTTTTTATTCAAAAAGGATGTTTGAACAGAGATATTATTTGTAATAATAATGCTAATAATGCTAATGTTAATAATAATAATAATAATAATAATAATAATAATAATAATAATAAATAATAATAAAAAATAAATAAATAAAAATAATAATAATAATGGGGCAGTGGTGGCCTGGTGGTAAAGGTGCTGGATCAATGATCCCAAGATTGTGGGTTCAAGCCTCACTTTTAGCCTCACCAACCCAGTGACTGGGTTATGAAAGGCCAGCCATGTCGCTCAATGTCTATGGTGTGAGGCATGTACAAACACATTACTGACCTTTGACAAGAATAGCTGCATAGTCGTCAGCGTGCTTTTGCCTTGCAATGGCCTGGTGAGCTACCCAGGGTGTACTCCGCCCTCTACCAGAGTCAGCTGAGATGGGCGCCAGTCTCCCCGTGACCCAAATTAGGATGAAGTGGTTCAGAAAATTAATAATAATAATAATAATAATAATAATGATTATTATTATTAGTGATAGGAATTTTTAAAAAGTTGACCATTTCTGGAGCATAATAAGTGTGTATATCTCTAAAATTTAACAGAAAAATCTTCCGATGATCACCTAGCTATCATAAAAGTTTCAAATTTATCTGTGAGACCTAAAGACATGAAGTTGCTAAGAGTCAGATAATCAAACAAATTAATTCACACCAATAAAAACAACCTCATTCGTGAAAGTGATTCAACAGATAAATATCATGGGGTTGATTCCAGCTGTTGGATTCACAGTAGGTCAGTGTCCATTTGAACTCTCAGTACGTGGTCATAAAAGGAATTGATGCAAGTGAAGAAGGGCATCATTGTACAAAAATGCATAAGTAAATAACTATCAGAGACATAACCGGACTACCCTGGCAAGCTTGGTAGCGCTATATAACCAGAAGATCACAGAAGAAAACTAAAGCAAATGACCACTACCCCCCCCCCAAAAAAAAGAAAAAAGAAATCTACACATTTTTCAAAAGCTCTTAAAACTAATTCCATTTATCTCTTCTTGTTTTTCTTCCTTTATCCTTATTTGTCTTCATTCTTGCTGTCACTTGTAAAAACATGAAACATTTAAGGTGCTCTCTCGAGGGTTGTCTATTTTAGATTCTGTATTGGGGCTCTATGGAAAGGAATCCTATATGAATATAAACAGCTAACTTACTTTTACTTTATTTTATATAATATTTCACTTCTAATAGTAGATCCCCTGAAATCATTACTTTGTCCTTCCTGACATCATAAGGATGAACACTATAAATTTTAAACCACTGTGTTATTAAATTGACTTATTCAGTGATTAATATAGAAACACTGTCTTGTTCTATTTAATCTCTTCTAGACTGCCAAGGGCGGAGTATGACACCTGGATGTCCTTGAGTGTGTAGAACATGTAATGACTTTAGACAAAGTCACACAATGAGCATAATGCTAAATTTGTAATAAATGACTTATGTATCGCTTCACTTTGTAAACTCCTCACTCTGTACCTTGTCGTCCTTTTTTGCATCTTGGATCTATTTGACCTAGGGTCAGAGCTGCAGGTGACCTGCCCTCTAAAGCTGGTGACAGAAACTATCATCTCTTCATGGCTACAGTGAGTCTAATATGGTTTTTTTGTTTGTTTTTTAATGTTTTTATTTGATTTCATATTTCAAATCCCTTTATCCTTTACTAAGGTCCCAAGAAGCCTGGAGCCCTTCCCAGCCGGCTCCAGGCAAAAGGAGGACTACATCCTACCCTGAGCACTACACAGACATTCACATTCATATTCACAGCTAGGGTCAATGGACAATTTCTAATCAGACTAATGTATATGTCTTTGGATTGTGGAAGGAAACCAGAGCACTCAAAGGAAACCCAGATAATCATGGGTAAAACATACAGGCTTTACCCAGAAATGCCCTTGGCGGTCATAGGGCTCATATTCAGGACCTTCTTGCTATGAGGCAAAAGTGCTAACCTCTATGTCACCTTGCTTTTTTTTTTTTAACTTGTGGTTGTAATGTAATTTTTGTAAAACTTTTATTATTTGACAATGATCTAAAAGAAATACCCACACAGGCCTTACAGACAGTCTATCAGTCCAATGAAGGCCCATTATAAAATTCAGCATTTAAATTTCTGGATGAATTCCTAAGAGTTCAGTGTAATGAAGGAATGGGTGTATAATCAGACACACTAAAAGATTTGTTCTAAGGGCGTGCCACTCTGTCCAGTCACCTTGGTCAATGTGTTATTACCTGTGATTTAGTTTGACCAGAACTAATGTAAAGCAGGACAAAGGAGACAGAGTGGTTTGCCTAAAGCAATTTGCCTGAAGGACGAGAGACAAGCAGGTGAGTTCATCAATAACCTGAAAAGGGCCTCTGAAGGTCACAGAGACAAAATAATAGTGCTAAAGATTTACTTTGAAACTTCAGCCAGCGAACACACCATCCCTAAATTCAAGCTATTAACAAATAAGGAGAAATGTTTTGTGTCCAAGTCACAAAATTATAACCGTAAAGTGCATGATTTTAAAAAGCAACTAAAGTGAAAAAGAAAAGATTTAGTACAGAAGGAACATGAAGAAGAGTATGTTGTTTTGGGGAATACGCCTCTCTTACATGTAAAAATAAGCTTACACCATTGATGCAATTATTATAAATTATTTCTGAAAAAATGTACATGCTAAATGTATACGGTAGTGTTAAAGATATATACTTGTATTTTTAAGTTTAGATTTGCTGTATTTGTTAAGAAGGACGGCGTGGAGACATAGTGATTGCATCAAAAGACTTCCCATTGTTTTCCCGCGCTTGCATGGGTTTCCTCCAGGTGCTCCAATTTCCTCCTACAGTTCAAAGACATGCAAGTCAAGTCAATTAGCGATTTAAAATTTCCCCTAGAAATGAATTGATGTTTGCTGTAGAGGGTTGGCATCAGGAAGGGTATCTGGCCATCGAAATAATGCCAACATGTATTGCATCAATCCCTCGAAGAAATGGGAAAAGGAATAAAAAATACCATAAGCAAATGTATTTCTCAATACATTCATTCATTTCTGAACCGGCTAATCGTAATTAGGGTCACGGGAAGGCTGGCGCCCATCTCAGCTGACTCCATTTCTCAATCCAGTACACAGTATTCTATTTTTTCTTGACAAATGTGATGAAAAAGCATTTGTAATTTTATTACAAGATATTGTTTGAACTCCAAATCAAAAAGCTGGGATGGTATGTACATTCCTCAAAATAAATGAACAAAAAAAACTGGCTTGTATTTCATTTTGGACAGTAGAAACCAATAATAGTTCATGCTTTGTCTCACTTCTTTCATTTGTTAATACACATCCATACCTGTGTTTCAGGCATGCAAAACATCCCAAAGATTTCGAAAAAAGTATAGCTAGTAATAAGATTTAACAATAATGAGGTAAATTTTAAAAAAGATGATTTGTAATCATGATTCGAAACAAGAGCATTAAATAAAGGCCTAGCTTTTGAGAAGAATATGTTTAAAATGTTTAAATGTGTGGGCAGTGGTGGTCTAGTGGTATAGGGCGCTGGATCGCTGATCCAAAGGTTGGGGGTTCGAGTCCCACTTTCCACAGGGTTGTCACTGTCCCCCCCCCAGTGCAGCTAACTGGGTTATCAAAGGCGGGCCATGTCTCTCACTGTCTATGGTGAGAGGCATGTAAAAGAACCATTGCTGACTTTCGTAAAGAGTAGCTGCAAAGTCGTCAGCGTGTTTCTGTCCCTTGCTAAAAAGGGTTGTGACAGGAAGGGCATCCGACGTAAAAACCTCTGCCAAATCAAATGTGCGAATCAGATGATTCGCTGTGGCGACTCCCGAGTAAAAGGGAAAAAGCTGAAAGGAAGACAGACATTATTGAAATGTTTAAATATATTGGGCCATGAATATCTTTTTAGGGGGAAAATTCTGCATTGATTTCTTGTTCACAGTGAATCCCATTGTCTTTGAAAAGTGAAATCGTGTACCATTTGCTTTAATTAGGATTGGGCCCACTAAATTCCCATAAAAGGACACACGGTGCATTCAAAGACAAGCCAGTTTGTGCATTTAAAGCAATCCCAAAGCAACAGATCTGTGTCTTCAGTCCATACCTTGCAGTTTTACTTACTGGAGGACCAGTTGAGGAGTTGTCTGCATGCTATGTATTGGCCTTTTGAGATGTAATCATACTGGCCAAAGTTGGGCCAGGGTTTTCATATTGCTGTACAGTTGAACATGAATCTTAGTTTCTTTTATGAGGAAGCACACATGATGGTTTTATGTGAGGGAAAACTTTTCTGAAGCTGAAGTAATAAAGCTCTCATGCCACAGTGAATACAGCATCTCTGTCATCTGCATGCTGTTGACATTACGTAATAGCCCGAGTACCGTCACATGATCTGCCTGAGGCGGAAAGAAAACAGCCACCAGAAACACAGCACTAAATTCTTGTGGTAAGTGAAAGGGTCTGGATTTTACCATTAAAAGTTTAATTTCTGCTAAACAGTGCTGTCCAACAACATGTACATTCCCACACCATCTTTCCTTGATATCGACACAGACACCACCTCTTTTGGTCTTTCCTGATGCAGATTCAAATTCCCTGTGGTAGAGTGTGTGTATCTGGCATGATCTATGAAAGCCAGGTTTCCATAAAAATAATTGCACAATAGTTCCTTATGTTGCTCTAATTGCTGTTTCAAATTAGCCCTAGCTGTGGGTGTAGCTGTTGGTTGTGTGTGTTTCCGTACAATGGTATGGCAAGCTGTTCAAGGTGCATTCCGTGTTCAGAATTGGCTGTGATAGACACCATCCTTCCCGCTACCCTAGTAAGCAGCTCTGCAAATGATTGAGTGATCTGGAAAATTCAAATAATAAAAAGAAAACACTGATATCTTAATTCACTGCTGCAGAAGCAACGAACCCAAAAGATTTTAGGGTTTGTCTGGCCGGCTTGTTTTCGTGAATTAATTCTCATCCATCTCTGTATTTGCTGTTCTCTTCAACAAGGATCAATAGTAACAGGAGAAGGATTAAGAAAATGCCACACGCGTCTCTTGGCTTCACTCATCTGTATTAAGTGAGGAAGAGGCACGAGACCCCCTTATTGGATCCCGAAGCATTAACAATTAATCATTACAGACAAGGATCTGTATTACTTGTCTGCATTCATATTTTTAGACACTCTGAATCATCAACATTAATGCACATTCACAATCAAAAATTAAACTATCTCTTTTCCTTTTGGCTGTTCCCTTCAGGGGTCGCCACAGCAAATCATCCGCCTCCATCTCACCCTGTCCTCTGCATCTTCTTTTCTGACTCCAACGACCTTCATGTCTTCCTTCACCACATCTATAAATCTCTTCTTTGGTCTTCCTCGCGGCCTTCTGTCTGGTAGTTCCAACCTCAGCATCCTACTGCCAATATACTCAATATCCCTCCTCTGTACATGTCCAAACCATCTCAATCTAGCCTCTCTGACTTTGTCTCCAAAACATCTTACATGGGCTGTCCCTCTGATGTATTCATTTCTGATCCTATCCATTCTCGTTACTCCCAAAGAGAACCTCAACATTTTCATCTCTGAATCAAAAATTAAGCTATATAGACCATATATTGTCAGGAAAAAATACTATTCAATGGAGGACAAAAATAAACTTGTAATGTCTGTGATACAGTTGCATGCTAAGCCTGTCAGGCTTTTTCACCCGTGCCTAGTGGCTCATCAGGACGGAGCTTATCATTGGCCTCCATAGTGTGAAGCGAATAGAGTTCAACTCCTCTTAGATGGGCCACTAGTCCAAAGCAAGTTACCTATCCAGTATTTTTTACTGGTCCCCATTAATACTGCTGGGATGGGGGAGGCACTCTTGTGGTGAAGACCTTGCCCAGGAGTCTTACTAAAGTAGAGGTCTAATAGGGAATCGAATCCATAACCTGGTCATGAGCCCAGCACCCTAGCCACAATGCCACTGGCTCTACCACTTATCAGATGCTCAAAATAGATGTTGTCCCGAACATCTTGATCTTTGACCTCAAGTGCAAATCAGGGGTAAACCATCAAACATAAGCTGCATCATTTCAGACTTTCACTTCCTTTTGCAGTTTATCATACATTGTGCAATGATGCAGTGTGGAACTCTTTCCATAAATCTTTTCAGACATGTTCTTTTTTCTCCTTTTGGTCATTCATAACGTCTAGAGCCCATTTCATGACTTATAATTATAGCACAGTTTGTTTACAGTCCATTGCTGCTTTTTTAAGGTTCTCTTTGTGCAGCATGTTGTGATTTACTGCAACAGTGTAATGAAAATATATATGTTCAGTATATTTGTGGTATACTATAGCTACAATCCATCTTATGTTCAACAGTTCATTTGGTTGTGAATTATGTGTTGAACAGTCAATGTTGTTTTGTGTTTTGAATGTAATGTATGTATATCTACTTAGGTCAGTGGCATGTGATGTTCAAGTGTCGTATGGCTTACAGTTCATATGTTATGACAGTGTCCTCATATTTTAACAAGCTGTCTGTCTTCCTTTCGGCTTTTTCCCTTTCACTCGGGAGTCACCACAGCGAATCATCTGATTCGCACGTTTGATTTGGCAGAGGTTTTTATGTCGGATGCCCTTCCTGTCACAACCCTTTTAGCAAGGGACAGAAACACGCTGACGACTTTGCAGCCTACTCTTTACGAAAGTCAGCAATGGTTCTTTTACATGCCTCTCACCATAGACAGTGAGAGACATGGCCCGCCTTTGATAACCCAGTTAGCCGCACTGGGGGGTATATTATACACCTCATATTTTAACAAGCTGATGAACATATATTGTCATACATGAAGGCTTTGAGTCATCTTTGTTTTTGTTTGGACCACTGAATCTCCTCAGTACTGAAATCACTTAGCACAGGTGAGGGGACAGCATTCTACACATGCAGATCCTGCAGATCATTATCATCCTCTCTCATATAACCTTTCAGTTGATTTTTCACTCCAGCCGACCGTTCACCAGCTCAGGTTGAATGCATTCAAGCTCCAGAAGTGTATTCATACACACATGATCCATACATGATCCTCTTATTGATTTAGTACAGATGGCTGTTGTAGTGGCACTGGGTAATAACCCTGATCGTCATCCTCTTCTTCTGACTGCTCTATTTCCTCAGTTGTCTCTACACTTCTTCTTACTTGAGGCTGTGTTGGATTCTCCAGTGGACTCGGTAGACTCACACACATTTTCTTGTGACATAATCTTCTATCACTTGCTGCATATAAGAGCCAGTAAAACTGAATCCGTATCACTGATGTCATCCTGTCTACACCTTGGTGACCCATTTCATCATGGGACTCTTTCAATACTGTCCTTTATGTTTTCCTGGAAGCACCAGTTGTTTTCTGTTTGAAGTTTTTCCCTACAACAGTCCACTCTTGTTGCGCTCCAGCTTATCCCACCCTCTAAGGAGACATGTAACCCTGTGAACAGTGTTATTTGAGTTCTGGACCTGGTGGTCTTTTGCCTGCCAGCTTGTACTGAATCACTGGTCCCACAGTAACGCCACTCCTTTGATTATATTTGATTTGTCCTGTTAGTGAAATGAGGGTTATTTCTGTAGCTAGTGCTGTACATTACTAACACCAATAAAGCAAGACACACTGGATTCATCCTGATTCTCCACTGCCTGTTTAGCTGCTTCAATCACGTCAGTATTTTCCTTTCCAGGGTATTTGATTGGGAAATGGAAATATGCCAGTTCTGCTACCCACTGACACCCTGTTTCAAATTAGTTTGGATAGTACATAGATAATAGGATTATTGCTGAAAGTGAAGAATAGTATAAGTAATCACAACATTTCTCTGTTCACCCATTTAAGAGCTAGAACTCTATTTGCCCGAATGTAAATAAAAATTATTTTCTGCAGCAGTGAAGGTATACCATAGGTGATCACACAAAGCTTTCCATTCTGCCTTTTGGTACAATACTGCACCTAGTCTCTGGTTGGACACATCCGTGTGAAGTATGAATGACTGTGAAAACTATGAAGCCTAGAATAGGTGGCTGAATGAGGCAGTTATCAGCTGTTCTAGGATTAACTGATGCATGTCCATCCACTCAATGATCATGCTTGATGGGATTCCTATACCTTGTTATTTTTGTGTTGATTTACATTTTCTCCTTTTGTTTTGCTCATTCTCAGTCTCTATCAGTGCATTAAGGAGGTCATATAAGAGACTGACAGTATGTGAAAAATCTTTAATGTACTGCTGATAATAAGACTCCTAGGATTGCTTGTACCTCACCAACATTTCAGTTTTATCCAATGCTTCCTCACCATGGCATTGATCTAATTCTCCAATGTTCCACTAGAACAGTGCTTCTCAAATAGTGGAGCGGAGAGAGGTGGGGGTAGAGGGGGGGTGCGGTGTGATGCCAGGGGAGTGTGTTTGACCCTCAGGAACATGTTTTTGTGAAATAGTGTACGAGAATTATGTGTAATTGCAACTCCACTCCACTAGTGGCAGTAGCGCTCTCATTGTCACGCTATGGTGTATCGGTTTTTCGCACAAGCAAACGATATGAAGTTGCAGTAAACAACCTCTCAAACAACACGGAAAATTTCTTAACAGGAATGAAGAGAAAGGTGGAGAGAGACAGAGATAATAAGTAAGTCAAAGGAGTTTAAATAAGGGTGTATTTTTTTAATTTCAGGCACATTGATGCACTTTAAATCGTTTCTATTATAGATTAAAAAACACTGTGAATGAAGTTTTTATTTATTGTAAGTTGAACTATATTTCTTTCTTTTGTTGTTTTTAATGTTAATGAAGATACAATGTTATGCAGAGGTGTACTAAGAACAGTTTTATAGACAAATAATACTATTTATAATCAATCACGGATAAATGCAGAGGGTTACGTCAGGAAGGGCATCTGGCGTAAAACAAATGCCAAATAAAATATGCGAGTCACAACAAAAAATTTCATACCGGATCGGTCGAGGCCCGGGTTAACAACGACTGCCATCAGTGCTGTTAACCAACAGGGTGCGGGTGGAAATTGGACGACTGTTGGTCAAAGACGTCGAAGAAGGAGAGGTGGAGGCGTGCCCGTAGGCAGAGAGAGAAGAGGAAAGGCATGAGTCTTAGACTGAAAGTAGGGACTTTTAATGTTGGAACTATGACAGGAAAAGGTAGAGAGCTGGCTGACATGATGCAGAGGAGGAAGGTGGACATACTGTGTGTTCAGGAGACCAGGTGGAAAGGCAGCAAGGCTAGAAGCTTAGGAGCAGGGTTTAAGCTGTTTTTTTCATGGTGTGGATGGGAAGAGAAATTAAGTAGGAATCATCTTAAAGGAGGAGATTGTCAGGAATGTTCTAGAAGTGAAAAGAGTGTCAGACAGAGTGATGAGTCTCAAGTTAGAAATTGAAGGCGTGATGTTCAATGTTGTTAATGCTTATGCCTCACAGGCAGGATGTGAGCTAAAAGGAGAGATTCTGGAGTGAGTTAGATGAAGTGATGCAGAGTACCGCCAGAGGTGAAAGAGTGGTCATTGGTGCAGACTTCAATGGACATGTTGGTACAGGCAACAGAGGGGACGAGGAAGTGATGGGCAGGTTTGGTATCCAGGACAGGAACACCGAAGGACAGATGTTGGTAGATTTTTCAAAAAGGATGTAAATGGCCGTGGTAAATACTTTCTTCCAGAAGAGACAGGAGCATAGGGTGACTTATAAAAGCGGAGGTAGGAGTACACACTTAGACTACATCTTGTGTAGGAGATGTAATTTGAAGGAAGTCAGTGACTGCAAAGTAGTAGCTGGTGAGAGTGTTGCCAAACAGCATAGGATGGTGGTGTGCATGATGACGCTGATGGTGAGGAAGGTGAAGAAGGCAAAGGCAGAGCAGAAGACAAAGTGGTGGAAGCTGAAAAAGGAAGAGTGTCGTGTTGTCTTCAAGGAGGAGTTGAAAATGGCTTTGGGTGGTCAGGAAGTGCTTCCAGATGACTGGACAACTACAGCTAATGTGATCAGGGAGACAGGTAGGAGAGTACTTGGTGTGTCCTCTGGAAGGAGAGGAGATAAGGAGACTTGGTGGTGGAATGAGGAAGTGCAGGAGTGTGTACGAAGGAAGAGGTTAGCTCAGAAGAAGTGGGACATAGAGAGGACTAAAGAGAGTAAACAGCACAGGGAGACACAGCTTAAGGCGAAGGTAGCGGTGTCAAAGCCCAAACAGAGGGCTTATGATGACTTGTATGCTCAGTTGGAAAGTAAAGAGGGAGAAAATGATTTATACAGGTTAGCACAGCAGAGAAATAGAGATGGGAAGAACGTGCAGCAAGTTAGAGTGATTAAGGACAGAGAGAGAAATGTATTGACTGATGACAGAAGTGTGCTGGGATAAGAGATGGAAAGAATACTTTGAAGAGCTGATGAATGAGGAAAATGAGAGAGAAAAAAGAGTAGAAGAGGTGACCGTTGAGGACCAGGAATTAGCAAAGATTAGTAAGGGTGAAGTGAGGAGGGCATTGAAGAGGATGAAGAGTGGAAAGGCAGTTGGTCCTTATGACATACCGGTGGAGGTATGGAAGTGTCTAGGAGAGGTAGTAGATTTCCTGACAAGAACATTCAACAAGGTCTTGGAGAGTGAGAGGATGCCGGAGGAATGGAGAAGTGTGCTGGTGCCCATTTTTAAGAACAAGGGAGACGTGCAGAGTTGTGGCAATTACAGAGGGATAAAGTTGATGAGCCATACGATGAAGTTATGGGAAAGAATAGTGGAAGCTAGACTAAGGGCAGAGGTCAGCATTTGTGAACAACAGTTTGATTTCATGCCAAGAAAGAGCACCACAGATGCAGTGTTTGCCTTGAGGATGTTAATAGAGAAGTACAGAGAAGGTCAGACGGAGCTGCATTGTGCCTTTGTGGATCTGGAGAAAGCATATGACAGGGTGCTGAGAGAGGAACTGTGGTATTGTATGAGGAAGTCTGGAGTGGCAGAGAAGTATGTTAGAGTGGTGCAGGACATGTATGAGAGATGTAAGACAGTGGTGAGGTGTGCTGTCGGTGTGACAGAAGAGTTCAAGGTGGAGGTAGGACTGCATCAAGGGTCAGCTCTGAGCCCTTTCTTGTTTGCTATGGTGATGGACAGGCTGACAGACGCGGTTAGACAAGATTCCCCATGGACTATGATGTTTGCAGATGACATTGTGATCTGCATTGAGAGTAGAGAACAAGTGCAGGAAAATCTAGAGAGGTGGAGGTATGCCCTGGAAAGGAGGGGAATGAAGGTTAGCCTCAGTAAGACAGAATACATGTGTATGAATGACAAGGACCCAAGGGGAACGGTGAGGTTACAGGGAGCAGAGATAAGGAAGGTGGAGGATTTTAAGTTCTTAGGCTCAACAATCCAGAGCAATGGAGAGTGTGGAAAAGAGGTGAAGAAGCTTGTGCAGGCAGGTTGGAATGGTTGGAGAAAAGTGTCCGGTGTGATGTGTGATAGGAGGGTATTGGCAAGAATGAAAGGAAAAGTGGACATGATGGTGTTGAGGCCAGCGATGTTGTACGGTTTATAAACAGTGGCTCTGGGGAAAAGACAGGAGGCAGGGCTGGAGGTAGCAGAGATGAAAATGTTGAGGTTCTCTTTGGGAATAACGAGGATGGATAGGATCAGGAATGAGTCCATCAGGGGGTAGCACATGTAAGACGTTTGGAGACAAAGTCAGAAGGCTAGATTTAGATGGTTTTGACATGTACAGAGGAGGGATAGTGAGTATATTGGTAGTAGGTTGCTGAGGTTGGAACTACCAGGCAGAAGGCATAGAGGAAGACCAAAGAGACGATTCATGGACGTAGTGAAGCAGGACATGAAGGCAGTTGGTGTAAGAGAAGATGCAGAGGATAGGGTGAGATGGAGGCAGATGATTCGCTGTGGCGACCCCGGAAGGGAACAGCCGAAAGGAAAAGAAGAAGAAGAAGAAGTCAATCGCGGGCCGGTGTGGGGGCATGCAATGTTTTTTCTTCCTCATGGGGGTGCCACAGAAAATAATTGAGAAGCACTGCACTAGACACAAGCACCTCATTAATATATGGCACACATATTTTATCCCTTAAGTCCTCTAACTACTCTTCTATGCAACATTGGAATGATGGTGGAATGATGGTGAATTTAAAAGACCTATAAGGGTAAGAGAGCTATAACCTAGAAGGGATTCACACCTACTTACATATGCCCCAGGGCGTCATAAAAGCTGTTAAATGCCTATCACCTTTGGCCTTGGTAAGGTAAAGTCTATTGGTTTTTTTTTACACCCCAGTCTACTGGCTCATCAGGCCGGTGCTCATCTCCGATTTCTGTAGCATGAAGCGACCAGGACTTCAACTCCTCCTGGATGAGATGCTAGCCCATTGCAGGTTACCTTCCCAGTATATTTTTACGGGTACCCATTTATACTGCTGGGTGAACAGAGGCACACTTGTGGTTGAGACCCTGCCCAGGGGTCTTAGCACACTGAAGGTCTCAGTGGGATTTGAACTCACAACCTTCTGATCATGAATGCAGCACCCTAACCACGACACCACCGGCCCCACAATCTTAGGCCTTGAACCCCTGGTATTATGCCTTTCTGGGCCAGTGGGTGTTTCTTCCCAGATTGACCATTGATATCCTGCACCCTGGGGATGGGATGATAGACTTTTTCCTGTTTAACTTCCCATAGTCAGTGTATAAATGCAACCTTGACTTTCACACTTGGTAGTCCTGTTTCTTAATGCTTGAACATCTGTATGGCTTATATTGTCTTTTGTGTAGCTTTCTACACAAATAAGTCTATATTATTCTATATTCTTATATTGTCTTTTGTGTAGCTTTTTTGTAGGTGAGCTTTCTTACATTCGTGAGCAGTGTGATGTGGTTTTACAAACTGAACAACATTTTAGTAGCAGACATTTTCACCCCCCTTTACAACTAACATAAAATTGGGTCCTGTTGTTGCTGCCGGTTGCTTCAGATCCTGCAGAAGCAACCTTCCTTAGTTTAGAGGGCCCAGTCTTGACCATCTTACGTGGCCACATTTGCTGGTTCTCTGCTTGATGGGCAGCACTGTAAGGGTGCAGTTGTGGACTGTTCAATTGTTTCTCTGTTTTGAGAGATTTCAGATTTCAAATCTTTCGACAGCACCATGTCAGAGAGCATTTGCTAGATTTCTGACAGTAGACCAGGAGGAAGTATGCCTGAGCTCAGCTGAGTGGAATTTTTCTTTTCCACTGGAACTTTGTCTGACTGGACTATATTTACATCCGTCACAACATGCTTCTTTTTGTCTTGTCTCTCCCTTTTATTTGTGCATGCAATGTTCAATTCCTCTAGTCGCAATTCATCAGAGGTGTTCATCTGCAGGAGAGAGAAGGCTGTAGGTCACTTTTGACATTGTCCTTCTGTAGACCAATTAACAAAGTATGCAGACTTTATGCAGAAGTGATTTGGACTATTGCTAGTATGTATTTCAAATTTGAGTCAGCTTTCCTTGAGCCAAAAAAGATTTTTTTTTTTTTGTCTCAGAGTCATTGTCCTTATCAGGAGATTCTGAGGGGTCTGTTTATTGTTTTGGACTTCAGAGATGAGTTGTGTATATAACTCTGTGGCATCACTCTCCTGGTAATGACACCTGAGGATTCTGCGAAGGGCTGGGAGTACGAGTTTGTCTTTGCCTTCAAGGTAACCTTGTAAAGGCAGACTGGGTGTGATGACACAGATTACAGCATCAATAATTTCTGACTCTGTGTAGCCTTTGCTGAGCACACTTTCAATTAATCCGCCCAGGCTAGAAAAAGTTAGCCTATCTTTTTGCCCTGTATCACCTACCTGGCCTGATATCTTCAGGTCTTGCACCACGTAAGGCCATTATGGGGTGTAGGGGCGATGTTTTAGCTGGGGTGCTAAAACCTGCTAAGGGTTAAGGCTTGTGTTCATTGAACCATGGATTGCACTCTCTTTTTTTCTTGTAATCATTTCAGACAGCTCACCAGGCCATCGCAGGGCCAACACTCACACACCTAGGGGCAATTTAGAACAGCCAATTAATCTACTGTGCCTGTTTTTGGACTGTGGGAGGAAACCGGAGCACCCGAAGGAAACTCACGCAAGCACAGGGAGAACATACAAACTCCACACAGAAACACCCGAGCTGGGCATTAAACCCAGGACCTTCTTGCTGTGAGGCAGACTTGCTAGCCACTACACCATTGTATCACATTTTTATAAAAAATATCACAGCCATGAATTGACGTGATGATGATGATGATGACAGTTAGGATTTGACATTTACCAAGGCCTGTTGCCAATTGGACTTTGTCTATTATGTCTTGAACAGTATGGGGGTCTGACATACCTTCATCCTCTAAGTAAGCAAATTCTGTCTGTTCAAAATACTTTGATATGTGAGATTAACTGACTATGAGTTTTGAGTCACGTGTTCTTTACCCAGTCCTGAAACGCTTATTTCATTGCATACGTTAATCAGTTGTTCTGCAGTCAGTACAATGTTCCTTCAACCTCCAGTTGTAGCTTCTCTATATTTAATTCTATTTTATCAAAGAAGTGAACAAAAATCAATAAAACAAGTGTGGATTTGACTTTACTGACTCCTCTGTTAGCTCTTTAGTCATCATTTTTGCTTAGTTTAGGGTACAACGTGCCAATTTTTTTTCTGAACGACCACCTTGACTGCCTTGCTCAACTCCTTCCTTTGAAGCTTGGGTAGTTTCAGGGGATGACCAGCATGAGGACTTCTCTTACAGTGCAGGCATGATCTTAAGGCCAACCATCCCAGCGGTGCTTCCAAATGTTGTGCCGTTAAAAAAGAGGGAATAGTAACCGGAGAAGGATTAACAAAAGGGCAAACATGTCCTTCACTCCTCTGTATTAAGGCACAATTTAAGAAACTACAACATATATGTCTGAAGCATGAACACAGCTTAAGGACCACCAAAAGCATGACTATGACTGTACATTTTAAACATGTTTTTAGTTATTTTAATTATTTTCTTAAATTAAATGATCACATTACAACATTTTAATTATGAGATGTATTTTAAGCCTTTTAAAAAAAATTCTTACTAATTTTAGACTTATCCATTTCCTACCCATGACCACCAATGACTACAGATAGGCGAACACATGCACACAGCCCATCTGTGACATGCAATGCTAGTCACCCAACTCTTTTCGAACTGAGGCACACGCGTATTTGGGGGCGGTCTAACACAGACGTGGGGAAAGCGATATCTTCCCCTTGTACAAATGAGCTCACAGACACCCGTGATTGGCTGTTGATCACTGTGAGTGACAGGAAAGTAAGTGTATACCATCCGTCATTCCGTGAGAACTCGGACAATTAGCTACCAGTTACGGGCTCCCGTTCACAGATTACTGTGGCATTAACCTGGATTCCAACTTGCAATCTCTGGGGTAATAGTCACGCAACTTGTCGATTCGTCACTCATGCGCCCCATTTTAACCCTTTTAACTTAATTATTAGACAATACTAATTGTTTGAATGGGACCAGTGGCATAGTGGTTAGGGTGCTGCGCTCATGATCAGGAGGTTATGTGTTCAAATCCCAGTTAGACCCTCACTGTGCTAAGATCTCTGGGCAAGGTCTCAACCACAGGTGTGCCTCTGTTCACCCAGCAGTATAAATGGGGACCAGTAAAAATATACTGGGAAGGCACATTCCTCTGTTTGTTTTGAAAAGCAACTTGAGCAGTAAGTACAATGACACCAGAACAAACATTTATATTGTATTTATTAATAATATTATATTTTTGTAATATGTTTGTGGGATGGAAAGAGGCATGTTGCATGTAGGAAATATGTTTTTTTTTTTTTTTTTTTTTTTTAAATGGGAGTGTAGGCGCAACAGACTCCCACCAGCCACCTCTATATACAGGGGTAATGTTTCTTAATTTCATGGGATTTTCTTAAAGTTCAAAAATCAGCTGCTTGAGCCGTTCGAAAACAAAAACAATTCAAGCCACTCTGAATTTACCTCATATTCATCCGGCTACCTCTGAAAATATATTCAATGATCATACTAAAATTCACTCGAACATTCAACCATGATTGCTTACATCTGAGCTAGGCTTAGGTTACTTCAGCAACAGCATTGGCAGAGTGGACATTCCAACTTTATTATTATTATTATTATTATTATTGTGGATGCTTATATAGCGCAATTTCATACACGCGTATTCTCAATGCACATGAGACCCCAGCGGGCACTCGTCGCCACTGTATGGCACCAGTTGTTGCGTTGTTCAATCCTTTTGATGCTGAGCGCCAAGCGGGAAGCAACAACTCCCAAATTTTAATGTCTCATGGTATGACGCGGCCGGATTCAAACTCCAACCTTCCGGAGGATAAAGCGGGCTCTCTATCAACTGAGCTAAATCCCCGGTAACTTTACCACGGGACCACGGTTTCTCCAGCTAATTCACCGCCATAACTTCTTTAACAAAAATGGGATTATAAACCTAATCAAATATTCTCGCATTCTTCGCACTGAACCCCAGTGAAGCAGCAAAAATATTATTAACATATGTAAACACTGTGTTTTGTATATGATAATAACCTTTAACAAGGGGAATAGTAATATGAGAAGGATTAAGGAAATGCCACACACATCTCTTGCCTTTACTCGTCTGTATTAAGTAAGGAAGCGAGCGACCCCCGTACTGGATCTCTGAGGCATTATCAATGGATCAACAAATAATTAACCATCACATACAAGGATCTGTATTACTTATCTGCATTCTTACTGTTACACACTCTGAACCATCAGCATTAATACACATTCACAATAAAAAATGTAAATATATACCGTATATTTTCGGGGCAGTGGTGGTCTAGTGGTATGAGGCGCCGGCTCGCTGATCCAAAGGTTGGGGGTTCGAGTCCCACTCTCCACAAGGTTGTCACTGTCCCTCCCAGTGCAGCTAACTGGGTTATCAAAGTCCGGCAATGTGTCTCACTGTCTATGGTGTGAGGCATGTAAAAGAACCATTGCTGACTTTCGACAAGAGTAGCTGCAAAGCCGTCAGCGTGTTTCCACCCTGCGATGGCCTGGCGAGCTGTCCAGGGTGTACTCTGCCCTCGCCCTGAGTTGGCTGGGATGGGCACCAGCCTCCCCGCGACCCTAATTAGGATGAAGCGGTTACAGAAAATGATGATGAACCGTATATTTTCAGGAAAAGTCAGTAATAAAGTACAACTAAATTCATTCAGATTAATTATTTTAAAAGCAGATGAATGTGAAATAGTAATGTCTGTCACATGTTACTTGTCACATATTTTATGCTTAGACACCATAAAAGCTTGTAAAGTTTATGGCTACTGTAGTAATGAAAAAATGGCTATTATGACCTGGCGAGCTCTCCAGGGTGCACTCTGGCCTCGCCCAGAGTTGGCTGAGATGGGTGCCAGCCTGCCCGTGACCCTACTTAGGATTAATCGGTTCAGAAAATGGATGGATGGGTGATGATTTCCTTTATAATGATGGAAAGACCTAGTCTTTGAGAAAGAAAGCTGGGCCGAGGATTTACAGTTTGTTAACAAATGCATGAGAAACATTACATGTTTGAAAGCAATCTGTCTTATTCATTCAGTTTTCATTTAAATTATTCTTGACAAAGTTAGCATAGGTAATTGTCGCCTAAATCCCAACAAGAGGACATAGGGACATGTTTTGTTTTGTTGAGAGGACCCAGTTAAGGTAACTCCAGCATCTGATATGAATGCCTCCAGAACGCCTCCCTGGTGTGGTATCTTGGACATGTCCATCCGGTAAGACGCAGGAGGAACTATATCTCTTGATTGGTTTGGGAACACTTCAGTGTCTCCCTGGAAGAGCTGAATGAAGTGGCTGAGCAGAGGGACATCTGGACCTCACTGTTTAGACCACTGCCCTCACAAACCAATTCCGGAGTAAGCGGAAGAAGAAGATGAAGACAACTTATCCTTATGTCTCTCTTTATCTTTGTTCTTGTCCCTGTGTACTTTGTTGCCTCTTTTTTGCATATTAGACATATGTGGTCTAGGGTCAAAGCTGCCGATGACCTGAAACCTAAAGCTGGTGACCTATCATCTCATCATGGCCGAAGTCAGTGTGCTGTTTTTATGTAATTATTTATTTATGTGGAAATATAATTTTATTGTTGTAGCGCTTTCTATTTGCAGAAGATGAGAAAGGAATACCCACATAGACCTTTGACACTGTCCACTCGTCTACTTTTATCTCAATATACTCTGGGGGTGGGGGATTATATTAGCTCCGATATAAAGTTAGGTGCTTAATTTTCTGGATGAATTCTAAAGAGATTTCAACATAAGAACAAAAAAAATGCACGTATAATCAAACATACATAATGTTTTCTCCTGAGGTGTGCAAACATTCTCGCTCACCTTGGTCAGTGTGTCTGACTCTGATTTGGTTTAATTAGGGTTAATGTAAAGTAGGGCAAAAGGGACATAGGGGTTTGAATAATCCAGTGAAATGAAGGACAACACAAGCAGCTGGGTTCATTGATGACAAAAAAAGGCCTCTGAAGGTCATAGAGACAGAAGCATTCATCATATTTACGATCTATTTCCAAATTTCATCTGCCTGCGAACACCGCATTCCAGCACTCGAGCTACTAACACGTAATGAGAAGAAAAGCTTTGTCTCTAAGTCACAAAAGGAAGGTTATAACAGTGCAGTACATGATTTGAAAAACAACTAAAGTGAAATAGAAGCGTTTTATCGTGATGTATACACAAAGGAGAATGTGTCGTTTAGGATGAAAGTCCTTCTCGTTCTCTTGTACTAAATGTGTTGTATCTTTACTGTAATGGTCAAGTTTTTTGTCTCTCTACTGGTACCTTGGAAATGAGATTACTCTTTTGTTGCACCTATTATAAATTACTTCTGAACAGGGCATCTGCTCAATGTCCACAATTTTATTTATTTCCATTGTTGTTTTTCTGATACATGCACAAGGCCTGATAGGGAAATAACGCTTGCTACGTCTGACAGATTGGCATAAAAATAAATATAGATCTAATTGTCCAACTTTGATAGAGGAATTCACTATATTGGGTGGAAGGTAGATTTATACCCCACTTTGGTGTGGCTGAGCTGATAAATACCTATAATATACACACTTCTGTCTCGAATAGACAATGTGTGATAGAATTTCATACTACATATGTCTTAATATTGACCCTGCAAACACATTAAGTCCAGTATGTAGAATGAATAGGTGGGAAAAAACGTCAGCACAATTAGTTGGTTCCTTCAGTTTGAAAAAGGCTTTTAAGTATCGCGGGAAGGAATGGAAACTTTTCAAACTGGTAAATGCTTTACTGTTCCAACTTTTAATGAAATCCTTTGCAAGAATAAAATTGGTATCTGTGTTTATTTTATTAAAAACAATAAAAAGCTTCAATCAATAAATCAATGAAATTTAATTTACATTTTGCCTTTTAAACAAATTACATGCAATTCCAAGTGCTTTACAAAAGTGCTACCAGTGGTGGTTCCAGGGTTAGTGATCAGAAGGTCAGACTTTAATTACACAGTACAGTACTTAAGCCCACACTTAGGCCTTTGAGTAAGCCCATTATAATCTCTTAAACAGCAAAACAAGCTTGATCTTCTTCTTCTTCTTCTCCTTTCGGCTTTTCCCTTCAGGGCTCGCCACAGCGAGTCATCTGCCTCCATCTCATCCTATCCTTTGCATCTTCTTCTCTTACACCAACTAGGGTGTCTATTCAATGCCAGAGCATTTTACTTACGGTATATAACACCTTTCACACAAATCACTGCAATTAAAAATGCTTAACAGACTGACTGAAAAACAAGAAATGAAATGAAATAAAAATGGACTTTACGAAAAATGCACAGTGAACTAAAAATGATTAATTGAAATTATAAAACAAAGAATTAAAATTAATCTTTTCTTTTCGGCTTTTTCCCTTTCTCGGGAGTCGCCACAGTGAATCATCTAATTCGCACGTTTTGATTTGGCAGAGGTTTTTACGTCGGATGCCCTTTCTGTCACAACCCTTTAGCAAGGGACAGAAACACACTGACGGCTTTGCAGCTACTCTTTACAAATGTCAGCAATGGTTCTTTTACATGAACCTCACACCATAGACAGTGAGAGACATGGCCCGCCTTTGATAACCCAGTTAGCTGCACTGGGGGGGACAGTGACAACCTTGTGGGGACTTGAACCCCCAACCTTAGGATCAGCGATCCTGCGCCCTATCCATAGACCAAAGAATTAAAATTAATAAAAATAATATATAAAATCATAAAGAAATATTGGAATATACTGCACAAACATTCATGCTAAGCGTCTTAACCATAATTAGGGTTGCGAGGAGGCTGGCATCCAACTCAGCCAACTCTGGGCAATGGTGGGTGACACCCTGGACTGCTCGCCAGGCCAACACACATAGACACACACACACACACACACACACACACACACACATACACCCCCCCACACACACACACACACACCTAGGGCAATTTGGAACAGTGAATTAACCTAATGTGCATGTTTTTGAACTGTTTGAGGAAAACCAGGTACCTGAAGGAAACTCACGCAAACTCATGGGAGAACATGAAACTCCACACAGAAAAGTGAATAAGCAAAGAAGAAAGTATAATTTAAAAATTTATTATTATTATTATTATTATTAAATAATAATAATTACAATCAAAATTCATTTTCAATGAAAATTTTCAGTGTGATTAAGGAATGTGTGCATAATCAAACACACTACAAGTTTTTTCTTAAGGGTGTGCAAACTTTTTTTTACTAAAATTGTTCAGTGTGTCATTAACTGTGATTTAGTTTAAACATAACTAATGTAAAGTAGGACAAAAGAGACAGAATGGTTTGCCTAAAGAAATTTGCCTGAAGGACGAGACACAAGCAGCTGAGTTAATCAATAGCTAGAACAAAGGCCCCTGAAGGTCACAGAGACAAAATCAAAGTAATGATGATTTTCCTCCAAATTTCATCTCAAGTTGTTAATGTTTTATTTCTAAGTCACAAAATTATGATGGTGCAGTATGAGGTATAACAGTACATGATATAAATAAAATAATTAAAGTACAATTTTAGTGTTAGGAGGTTACATGAAGGAGACTATGGTGTTTTGGGGGGAAGTACTACTATTTCTCTTGTAACAAATGTGTTGTATCTGTACTGTAATGGAAATTCTCATCGTTGATTGCACTTCTTCAGGTGACTGCATGTAAAGTTAGAGGTTTTGATAATGAGCTTACACTACTGCTGCACTTATTTCAAATCATTTTTAAATCTGCATATGTTAAGTGTGTAACAATAGCGTTTGAGATTCATTAATTAGAAATTAAAAATTGTATTTTTAATGGAGAGTTGTACATTAGCTAAGTGTTTGGCACTCTTGTCGCACAGCAAGAAGGTCCTGGATTCATACCCTCTTGGTGAGGGCATTTCTCTGTGCAGTTTGCATGTTCTCTTATTTACCTTGGTTTCCTCCAGGTACAGTACATATTCTGATTTTCTCCTACAGTTTCAACATTCAGATGTTAAGTTAATAGTCCATCATCGTCATCATCATCATCATCATCATCATCTTTATCTTCTTCCAGGGTCGGGTCGCGAGGGCAGCAACCAGAGCAAAGAGGTCCAGACATCCCTCTCACCAGCCACTTCCTCCAGCTCTTCCGGGTGGGTGGGTGGGGGGGGGACGGGGGGGGGAGGGACGACACCGAGCTGTTTCCAGACAAGCCAAGAAACATACTCCGTCCAGCATGTTCTAGGTCGACCCCGGGGTCTCCTCCCAGTTGAACATGCTCGAAACACCACACCAGGGAGGCATTTGGGAAGCACTCTGACCATATGCCTGAGCCACCTCAACTGGCCCCTTTCAATGTGGAGGAGCAGCGGATCTGCTCCGAGCTCTCCCTAGATGGCAGAGCTTCTCACCTTATTTCTAAGGAAGCTCATTTCAGCCGCTTGTATCTGCGATCTTGTTCTTTTGGTCACTGCCCAAAGCTTGGGTGAGGGTTGGAACGTAGATTGACTGGTAAATTGAGAGCTTTACAAAAAAAAAATTGTGTAATAATAATAATAATAATCATAAAAAATCCTACCAAAATTGATCAATACAATGAACTCTCACAGAATAAGGGAAAAAATAAAGAGAGAGAAAAAGGAATTCTACTTTAATGAAGCACTTTTTTCAAAACAGCATTTTGAGATAATATGCGAAAAAACATTTTCTGCCCTAATTTTGGTCATGTCCAATTCCCACCCATCAGGTATTACTTTCCTATAACACAACCACCACCTGCCAGGGAGGGGCATAAGTGTGCACATGCCCCATCTGTGATATGCAGTGCTACCACCCGCCTCTTTATAAACTGCTGTGCATGAGCATTTTTGGAGGGAAAATGCCATTCTCCCCTCATACAAATGAGCTTACAGACTTTTATGATTTGCTGGTGATCACTGTAAGTGATAGGGAAGTGAGCACAGTGAATTAGCTCTGAATGGACTCCTGGCCATTCATGGCTGTGGCATCAACCCAGATTTGAAATTCGATCCCCAGGTTGATAGTGCTCATTCTGTCGATGCGCAACTTGGGAGCCAAACACAGTGAATTTAAAATTAACATCAGCTTATATGTCAACGTAGACAGCATGAACCAAGAACATTACAATTTTTTTTTAACCAGCACCCTTTCTGATTTGCATCATAAAAAAAAAAAAAAAAAAAAAGAGTAGAAGAGGTGACCATTGAGGAGCAGGATGTAGCAAAGATTAGTAAGGGTGAAGTGAGAAGGGCATTGAAGAGGATGAAGAATGGAAAGGCAGTTGGTCCTGATGATATACCTGTGGAGGTATGGAAGTGTCTAGGAGAGGT